>JAREIK010002205.1:823358-911831 GCA_029783825.1 Sapria himalayana
CACTATGCAACACTATGCACTGCATATGACACTTTCTATGTTGGCACATTCAAATAAAATAAGTTTATTGAAGGGTAAAATATATATGTATATGATATGACTTTGATATTTTTAACTTGGAAAGAGTTTCAAAATACCCTTGGGGAGAAATGGTTTCAGTTGCAGTCAATCTCATTAATTAGATGTCATTTTCAATTTTTTATTCGTACATGCCTTTTTAGATTATATATCGCAGAGAGTTACTATTAGCTTGTCTTTCAGAATTTTTAGATTTACTTATTTTTATCCTCAATCATTTTTAAGAATGATTGAGGACAAAATAATGACGTTTAGGACCTTTTGATAAGAATGACATCTAGGACTTTTTGATTGATTTTATTGGATACTCTAGTATCCATGGAGCTTGATTGGAGCTCGACGGCCGACGCATAGCTCCTGGAGCTCGACCGAGAGCTTCATCAAGCTCGGCATCGAGCTCCAGGAGCTCGACATTGCTCTCAGTCGAGCTACGGGTGCTTGAAAATGAACTCAATGGAGCTCTCAATTGATCTCCAGGAGCTTGGCATCAAGCTCCTTCGAGCTCTAGGAGCTCGTCGTCGAGTTCCATGAGCTCAAACACGAGCTCAATGGAGCTCTCGATCGAGAACCGAGAGCTATACCGAGAGCTCGACGATGACTTCTCGAATGAGCTCGTAGGGACGGGCATGGGCGAGGGCGTGGGAGAGGGCGTGGACAAGGGCATGGACTAGGGCGAGGGGCATGGGCGTGGATGAGGGTCGAGGGCATGGGCGAGGGCATGGGCGAGGGTAGTTTAGGACTTACGAATTTGGGTGCACTTATTTTTAATTTATTTTTAGTTTTGTGACTTTTTAATAAATATCAAAATTTTAGCTTCTAAATTTTAAAATTTTCTAGGGAAACACCCCAAAACATAATTCTCCCAAAAAGAAGAATAACAATAACAATTAAAATTAGAAGAAGAAAAAGAAGCATAAGAAGAAAATAATAAAAAAAATAAATATATGAAGAATAAGAAGAATAATAAAAATAATTTGAAGAATAAGAATAATAAAGAAAAATAAGAAGATGTTGATTAAAAAGAAGAATAAATAAATAAGAAAAAGAAGGAGAAGAAGAAAATTAAGAACAAGTAAAATATGAAGAAGATTTAAAAAGAAGAATAAATGAAGAAAAAAAGAAAATACAAAGAAAAAGAAGATGAAGAATAAAAATTAAAATAAACGAAGATGAATTATAATATTATTAAAAGTGGAGGAAGATCAACACAACAAATAATACTAATAACAAAATGTATAAAAAATAAGAAAAATAAAAAAAGGAAGAAAACAAAAAAGAAAAATAAGAGATAAAAAATAATAATAGCAATAATATTATGAATGATAATAACAAGAAAAATAAGAATAAGAAGAAAGAAGATGAAAAAGAAGAAGAAAAAAGGAAAAGATCGAAATGAAAATTAAGAAGAATAATAATTAAAATAAAAGAAGATGAATTATAATAATAAGAAAAGTAGAGAAAGAAGAAAAGAAAGAAGTTGAAGAATAATAATAATAAGAAAAAGAAAATAAAAATAAAGAAAAATAAGATTATGATGATGTTATTGATAAAGAATAACAAGATTAATGAAAAGAATAAAAAGAATAAGAATTTGAAAAATAATAAAAGAAGAAAACAAAATATGTAGAAAAAAAAGAAAAAAAAAGATGATAATGAAGAACATTAAAAAAGAAGAAAATAATAATAATAATAATAATAATAATAATAATAATAATAACAACACAGAATATGAAGAAGGTAAGGAAGATCAAAAATACGAATAATAAAAATAATAATAATAAGATAATGATGATTATGATAAAAAAAGAATAATATGATTATTAAGATGATAAATAATAAGAAAAAAAAGAAGAATCAGATAAACAAAAAGTAATAGAATAAAAAAATAAAAAAAATAATAATAATAAAAAGAAGTTGAAAAAATATATAACTTGAATAATAATAATATTATTATTAAGACAAAGAAGAATTAGGTGATGCTAATAATGATGAAATTAATGATGATGAATAATATTAAGGGTAAGAATAAGTAGATCAAAAAGAAAAGAGAAAAAAAATAGAAGATTATAACAAAGAAGAATAATAATAAGTTAAAGAATATCAAGAGGAAAAAACACTAATTCTCATTTTTCTGGGATTCATCAATAACATGCTATTCCAGTGATTGTCCCTTATTTTGATAAGTGTCCCTTAGTTGGGATAGATATTCTTGATAAGGCTAGATTCCCTTAATAAGGTTCGATTATCCTTAAAGAAAAGCATTTATCCTTGATTGGAGCTAGATCACCTTAATAGGGGCTAGATACCATTTGACATGCATAAATTTCTTTGATAAGGTGAAGATACCTTTAATTGGGATTGAATGCTCCTTGCTAAGAAAGTGTAATATGAATATATTTTGGTACCCACAATAGTCATGATTAGCATAGAAATAAAGATATTATGCTAGCAAATCATGTATGATATTATGCTCAATAGTATAATACCATATTTTATTATAGACAATTATTTTACCCCTAGCATAAAAAACAAAATTATGAAAATGAGATCAAAAACTCTAGCATATATACTTGTTGGATGCATGATTTTGGAAAAAAAAAATAAATAAAAATTTAAGTGGAAAGGAAGAGTTTCTACAAGAGCTATCCTAAATCATTAGAATCCAGGTAGAAAAGGAAATTAAGATGAAACAAAATGTTGGTCATTAATTGGGGAAGTATTTCAATTAATTTACTCTTCATGTGATGCATTTTACTTTTAAATTGCAATGAAATTGAATTATATGACTTATGATAGAATGTCAATTTCATACTAGAATGACAATGAAATTGGATATTTCATACTATAAAGTAAGAAGCACATAATTTTTGAGTTTCTCTCAATCAACACACCAAAGCAATCATTTACTTAGGATATTGCTATAATAATGCTCGAATCACCTAGTAGTGATTTACCAAATATTATACTAGAGGTATTCAAAGACCCATGTATGAGCCTCAATGTTCAGGTGAAGTAAAAATATTCTATAAGTCATCATGTGTCCACGTATCATTTGTCAAAAACTATTCAATTATTTGTCAGACAATTATATATTGTGTTTATACCTAACAATATACATGAAACCTTGGTTGACCTAAGAAGGAAAGCCACAATAAATAAATACTCATCCTCATTAAAAATCAATGCTTGGTGCTTATTGATTATCATGCAAAGAAATCAAATTGGTGTTAATATCGCTACAAAATACAAAGTGGATGATATGACCAACCACTTCAAGACAATATTGGTGAAAAAATGAATACACACAAAATTATGAAATTAACTATACCAAAACATTTTCACCTATGCCCAAAATTAACACATCTAATTCATGTTATCTTTAGTTATATAATATATATGAGTTATTTTATCATTTCAATTTGGAGAACATTTCAACATGGATATTTCTTTGAAGAAGTTGACATCGATATCTAACTGTGGTGCCTACTGATAGAGAAACAAAGAAGATCTACAAACTAAAGAAATCACTATGTAGACTAAAATATTATCTGAAAGTTTGATTTAGGCAATTCATTAAATCCATGACATTCTTTGTCTACTTGCAAATTAATTTGAACCACATTTTTTAAAAAACAATGTAGAAAAATCATTACATTCATAATATATGTGGATAACATAATCATTAAAGGCAATGATCCATATAAAAAGACAACTTTATAAGCATCATTGTCTAGATAATTTAAAATGAAGTAATTAGGTCCTTTAAATTGCTTTCTTGTTATCGAAATATCTAAATGAATCTAATAGATATTTCTATCTCATGCAAAGTATACCATAAACTTGCTATAGAAAACTAGAATGTTTACTTGACAATCACGCAACACTAGTAGAAGATCTAAAATTATTTCATGAAACAAACAAGGTACCAATTTGAGAGAGGTAGATATCAAAGGATTGTTGGAAGATTAATGTAATTGGCTCGCTTGAGACTAGATCATACCTACTACTTAAGTGTGATTAGCTTGTTCATTAATAATCCTAATGATCAACATATGAAATCATCATTAGAAATTTGAAGTATTTAAAATATGTTTTAGGAAAAAGAATCATATTTTCTATAAACAATGAAAAACAAAACATAAATATATATGCTGATGTTGATTGATCTAGAACCATTGATGATTAGTTATTAGCTTGTTCATTCATAATCCTAATGATCAACATATGAAATTATTCATTAGAATTCTAAAGTATTTAAATATATTTTAGGAAAGAGAATCATATTTTTTATAAACAATGAAAAACAAACATAAATGTATATGCTAATGTTGATTGAGCTGGACTGCTGGTCATTGATGATCATTGATCATTTTTAGGGCATAACTTTGCGAGAGGAACTATGATTACATGGCATAATAGGAAACACAATGTTATTTCATAATGGAGTGCATAAGCTGCATATTTGGAGACATAATGTTATTTCACACACACACACATATATATATATATATATATATATATGTATGTATGTATGTATCTATGTAAATAAAGTTATCGATAGATACATAAATACAACATACAATATTCAAGGGGTTGTATGATGAGCCACGGAGGTCCAGCAGAGCAGTCAAGAGGAATTCCAAATATTATGGGATTTCAACGGCATGATCTTGGACCACTACGTGCATGACCAAGTCTGAGGGAAACAAACGTTGTTGAGCTAACTTATAGGATTTAAGTTGTTATTTTATTTATAGTGGAGTAATGTTATTCAATTATTTTATTTATTAGGGAGTAGTGTTATTCAGTTATTTTATTTATAGTGGAGTAGTGCCCATGATTGTCGGTGGTCACAAAATAAACCAAGGGCTATTTAAATAATATTGTGGCATGAATAAGATATTGACAATTTTTTTATTTCCATTACTATTGTGGTTTTCTCTTGCCCAAAATTGAGAATTCTGACAAGCTTTGATTGGGACCATCAACTGGTATCAGTGCAGGTTATCATGGCTAGCAACAAGGAGCGCATTGAAGCATTGGAAACAGGACTCGGTGCCGTGCAGGGTGGCTTGCAACAGATGGAGTTAGGCATGGCAGACAAGTTCAACCATTTGGAGGCTACTATCCAGAAACTGTCAGAGGCTCTTCTCTCAAACAATGCCTCATCTAGTCATAATAACCACGAGAGAGAAATTCCACCGAGATTCCACCGAGAAGAAGTTGGGGGTTACAATCCCCTCACATCTTCCAAGACAACTCGGTTGGATTTTCCCAAATAATCTGGTGGAGACCCGATAGAATGGTTCTCAAAAGTTGACCAATTTTTTGAGTTCCAATGTACACCCGAAACATGCAAGGTGTCCCTAGCATTGTATCACCTGGAAGGAGAAGCCAACCAGTGGTGGCGATGGGTCCGATGAACGTTGAAGAGGAATTATGGGCACGCTTTGGTCCCACGGAAGGAGAGAATTTTGATGAGGCCTTATCCCATATTCGGCAAGTAGGCACCTTGCGCGATTACCAGCAAGAGTTCGAGTGGTTGGGCAATTGTGTAAGTGGGTGGACGCATAAAGCTTAGGTGAGTACTTTCATGGGGGGACTCAGGCCAGAGATTGCAGATGGGATTTGAATGTTTAAGCCAAGAACATTGAAGGACACTATTAGCCTCGCTAGAATGCGAGAGGAGCAACTCTCACGACAACGGAGATTCATGCAACCGCCACCACCTGTGAGAGCTCTTCCAGCGCTACCTCAACCAACCCGTGGAGCTCCTCAGTTACCAGCTGCACCAGTCAAGTAGCTCACATGGGAGGAAATGCAAAGGAAACAAGCTCAAGTCCTTTGTTTCCATTGCAATGAGTGGTTCACTACAGGCCATAGGTGCCAACGACCACAGCTACTGCTCATGGAGGGACACACGGGCACTAGAGACGTGATATATGAGGAAGTTGCTGATCAACAAGCTGAAGAAGCAAGGCCCGATGAGGTACACGAAACAGAGCCTGAACCGAAAATTACTTTGCATGCGTTGACTGGGTGGACAACCCCCAAGGCTATGCGGGTAACGACCACGATAGAATCCTTGGAGATGGTGGTGTTGATAGATAATGGCTCCACCCATAATTTCATCGGCGCCAGAGTAGCTAGCCTCATTCGGCTTCCAGTGGTGCCAACTGAAGAATTTACGGTACGAGTAGCCAATGGAGAAAGATTTAAGTGTCTGGGGAGGTTCGAACAAGTCCCTGTGCTCCTGCAAGGAATTCCCTTCCTACTCACTCTTTATGAGCTACCCATCATAGGACTTGACTTGGTGCTAGGAGTTCAATGGCTTGAGACATTGGGTTCAGTCGTGTGTGATTGGCGACAGCTAACTATGGAGTTTAAATGGGAACATCAGGTTAGGAAGCTGCAAGGAGCCCACAATCCACCGATCCAAACAACATCCCTCAAGGAAATAACTAAGGAGCTTTGCCAAGGCCAGTCGTTATTTGCAGTTTACATGCACAACGCCACAAGCATAGTTCACGAAAGCATGTCACCTGACATGCAAGGCTTATTAGAAGAATACACAGATATCTTTGAAGAGCCGACCAAACTGCCACCCACAAGGGAAGTAGAGCATCGTATCCCTCTTAAGGATGGAGTTGAGCCCGTGAACATTCGACCATATAGGTATGCATACTTCCAAAAGGTTGAAATTGAGAAACAGGTACATGACATGCTCCAACAGGGTATCATACGACCAAGTACTAGCCCATTTTCATCACCAGTACTCTTAGTGAAGAAGAAAGATGGCAGTTGGAGATCTTGTACAGATTATCGTGCATTGAATGCAGTCACTATAAAAGACCGATTCCCAATCCCAATGGTGGAAGATATGCTTGATGAATTACACGGGGTTACTTACTTCACTAAATTGGACCTTAGAGCCGGCTATCATCAGGTGAGAGTTCATCATTCCGATGTTCCTAAAACCGCCTCTAGGACACATAATGGCCACTATGAATTTCTAGGTATGCCTTTCGGATTATGCAATGCCCCGTCTACCTTCCAAGCTATTATGAATTCTATATTCCGCCCATCTCTCCGAAAACACATATTGGTTTTTTTTGATGATATACTTATATATAGTCCTAATTGGGAGATGCATCTAGCACACGTGAGGGCAACCTTGGAGGTTCTAAGACATCATCAATTTTTTGTCAGGGCAAACAAGTGTGCTTTTGGGCAGCAAGAACTTGAATATTTGGGACATATTGTGACCCCCCAGGGGGGGTTAAGGTGGACCAAGGGAAGATTGACGCCATGCCAACATGGCCGCGGCCTACTAATATTTCTGAGTTGCGTGGTTTTTTAGGTCTCACAGGCTATTATAGGAAGTTTGTGCAAAATTACCGAATACTTTCTCGCCCCCTCACAACCCTCCTTAAGAAGGGACAATTCAGATGGAACGATGAAGCATAAGCTGCTTTCTTTGCACTAAAGAATGCCATGACCTCCACAGCTACATTAGCAATGCCTAATTTTCAGGAAACCTTGACTATCAAAGCCGACGCATCCGGAGAGGGGATAGGAGCAATCATTTCTCAACAAGGGAAGCCCATTGCGTTCATGAGCCGCGCCTTAGGGTCACAAAGAAGACATGGTCCACTTGTGCCAAAGAAATACTCGCTATAGTGGAAGCAATACGTACATGGCGACCGTACATCTTGGTTAAGAGATTTATTATTCAAACGGACCAACAATGCCTTAAATATTTTGTAGAGCAGCGTGTGGCTACCCCAGAACAACAAAAATGGGTAGCTAAATTAATGGAATATGATTATGAGATAGTTTACAAACCATGCCGAGACAATTCAGTAGTGGATTCCCTCTCTAGAAAACCTGGCAACCCAATCCTCCACCACATGTTCACTCCTCAAGTCCACTTATGGGATGAAATAAGAGTTGCCAAAAAGGGAGATCCGTATATTACCCAAGTGGACTGTGAAGCTGCAACCAAGCCTGAATGCCCATTCAAGACTAACCATGGTTTGGTTTTTTATAAGACCAGAATTGTAGTACCTAAGGCACCATCGTTGCGCAACAGAATATTGGAAGAATTCCATGATAGTAAAACTACGGGCCACTCAGGTGTGTTAAGAACTTATAAAAGATTGACTCAACAGTTTTATTGGCCAGCCATGTACAGGGATGTCTAGGAATTTGTAGCACGGTGCGAAGTATGCCAGAGGACTAAGACGGAAGCACTTACCCCAGCTGGACTTCTTCAACCCTTACCAATTCCCTACCAAGTATATGACGACATCACCATGGATTTCATCGAAGGGATGCCGAAATTTCATGGTCGCAACGCCATCTTAGTCGTGGTGGACAAGTTAAGTAAGTATGTTCATTTTTTAGCTCTTACCCATCCCTTTACAGCTAAGGTCGCAGCTGACCCATTTGTAGAAGGCGTGGTAAAGCTCCATGGCATGCCCAAATCAATTATAAGTGACCGCGATCCCATCTTTATGGTCAGTCCGAAGTCGTTAACCATTGTCTTGAGCAATATCTCCGCAGTTTTGTCCATCAATGGCCTCGAAAATGGCTCGAGTTTCTGCCATGGGCAGAATACTGATATAACACGACCTACCATCGCTCCACAGGGATGACACCATTTCAGGCACTCTATGGTCGATTACCCCCTACCATTCCACTCTACAAAGAAGGGCTCTCACCGGTGAATGACGTCGATCAAGGCTTGCGCAACAAAGATGACTTGATAAAGCAGCTGAAGGCTACTTTGGATGCAACAATCAATCGTATGGAACAAGCAGCGAATAAGAATCGTCCCGTTGTGGAATTTGAGCTGGCCGACTTGGTGTTGCTAAAACTCCAGCCTTACCGATAGCACACTGAATTTAAAAGAGCACACCAGAAGCTTGCAAGTCGATTTTTGGGCCATACCACGTAGAGCAACGGATCGGCAAGGTGGCGTACAAGCTTTGTCTACCAGAAGGAGTATGCATTCACCCGTTACTAAAGAGGGTGCAGTGATGTTGGAGCCTGAAAGAATTATCAACACTCGTTGGGTGAAACAAAGCGGGAAATTTATTGAAGAAAGCCTTGTGCAATGGTGTCGACTACCACCTGAAGAAGCAACCTGGGAAAAAAAAGAGGCACTACGGGAACATTTCTTTAACGTGGACCTTGCGGACAAGGGTCCACTTGATGGGGAGGGGATTGATGAGCCACGGAGGTCCAGCAAAGTAGTCAAGAGGAATTCCAAATATTATGGGATTTCAACGGCATGATCTTGGACCACTACGTGCATGACCGAGTCTGAGGGAAACAAACATTGTTGAGCTAACATATAGGATTTAAGTTGTTATTTTATTTATAGTGGAGTAGTGTTTATTCAGTTATTTTATTTATAGTGGAGTAGTATTATTCAGTTATTTTATTTATAATGGAGTAGTGCCCATGATTGTCGGTGGTCACTAAATAAACCAAGAGCTATTTAAATAATATTGTGGCATGAATAAGATATAGATAATTTTCTTATTTCCATTACTCTTGTGGTTTTCTCTTGCACAGAATTGAGAATTATGACAAGCTCTGACTGGGACCATCATTGTACTGATATCTATATAAAAATCTATAAGGATAGATAAATATATAGATATAGGCAAATATATATGTATATATACATATATATTTAAATTAGATTAACCTATCTCTATATATTTATATATCACCAATATTATGTTAGTCTGATAATCAAACAAAACAAATGCCCACTCCTAGGATCATGAGTTTGATCTATAGAGATGTCAAATAGCTTAGGTTTGGAGGGGATAAGAAAAATCATTATATTTGTCTTTATTTATAATTATATTTATCCATATTTCTTTATGCTGTATATGTAATTTATTTTTACTTAATAATCTGTTTTAATATTTTCATGTAAGTACAGGAAAGGAAATATTAAAAGCCCGGGGATGCAGCAGTAGCACAATAACGGAGGTCCCGCTTGGTTAAATGAACCGGCTGTTTATTTTTTGTATAAAATGATTTGTATTTATTTTTCGGGTTGCTATTTTTTGACCTGGTTGAACTATTTATCTTCGTTCTTCTCTCTCTCTCTGCGCGATTTCGTGACGGTTCCGTGCTGCATACTGTAAGACGTTATTTCTTGGTTTTAATCTGTAACGCATAAGCATTTTCTGGTGGAGGTAGCTAGTCGTACTGAGCAACTAGTGAACCACGTTATTTGCTGTGTTGATTTCTCGTTTTGATTCTGTCATGGATGCTTGTGGATTGGGAATATATATTGCTTGTTTCTGTGTTTTCTTTGTTTTCTGTTTCTTAATCTTACTACCTGTGAAGCGCGATTGCCCAACACTTTATTTATGTATCTATATATAACTTTCTTTATGTATATTATATATATTTATGTATATAGATAAATAGAAAAAGTATATAAATATATACACATAATGTTTATATTCTATTTTTGAAAATAATACATATACATTTCAAAAATAATATATATACATGACATATGTATATTGTATTTGAAAATAATATATTTATGTTATGTTTATAAATAATGTAAATATTATTTTTTAAAAATATTATATATTATTTTCTATAATTATATTTTTTTATATGATACAATGACACGATTACATGACATGATTAAGAGCAAAGTAGAATTGTATAATTGAGTACAATAAAACATAAATAATGTTAATATGGGTGAATTATATTTTGATGTACCAAACACAAAATATTAAAAAAAATGATATTAAAAAAATCAAAAAAAGTGTGCCAAAACATAAAATAATTATATTTTGATGCACTGAAAATCATAAATTAAATTTTGCCCTTAAACGACACATTGATATTTTAAAAAATCAATAAAAAAGTCAAAAAAATATACATATATATAAAGCACAACAACTAGCAAAGGCAGTGCCAATATTCAAACCCATGCTTCTTGTGGCATGGGAATACACACCTCTGCTATCCAACGCCAGGCTTCATATCAAATATTAATCAATTTAATGGATTTATATACATATAAATATATTATATGTGAACACACACATAATATATATATATGTGTGTGTGTGTGTGTGTGTGTGTGTTTATGAATATAAACATAAACATAAACATATATATAAATATAGTTAAACATAAACAGACACAGACACACACACACACACACACACATACAAACACACACACCCATATTTATGTGTGTGTGTGTGTATGTTTATCTTCATCTTTATCTTTATATATATTTGTATATTTTTTTGTTAACCATATATATAATTAAATAAACATAAACATATTTATATTTCTTTGACTTTTTAAGTATTTTTTTTTTAATTGTTGATGTGTTATATAAAGATAAAATTGAGTTTTCTAATTTTAAGTGCACCAATATATAATTATTTTATGTTTTAGATTATTTTTAAAATTTTTATAAAAAAATATTTTTTTTAAATATTTTATATTTGATGCAAAAAAACTCAAATCTCTCTTTTATTTTTGATACATCAAATGTCAAAAAAAAAAAAAATGAGGTATTAAACCATATCTTTATATATATATGAGGATTTATATTTTGAAGAATCAAACACGAAATATTTGAAAAAAACTTTTTTTTTAATATATGAAAACACAGAATAATTGTGTTTTGGTGTACTAAAAATCAAAAATTCAGCTTTACTACCAACTATCACGTTATTGATTAAAGAAATAATAAAAAATTTAGATATAAATGCACTGCACCATTTAATAATATAAGTGGGGTCCAAATATACATGATTCACATTATAAAGCACCATCAACCATCTAGCTATACTAAACAAATCAAATATATTCCACACACACACACAAATGTGTGTGTGTGTGTGTTTATATGTGTGTGTGTGTGTGTGTGTGTGTATACAATAATATATATATATATATATATATTTACATATGTTGATGCTTATATGTTTATGTCTGTTATATATATATATGGAATAAATTTGATTTATTTCATGTAGTTGGATAGTAGAGAATGTAGGTTTGAATCACACTTACACTTACATTGTTGAGTGATGTAGATTTAGGCTCTATTTGATAAACAATTTAAAATTTTTAAACCATGGAAAATAAAAATTTTCAATTGTTTTAATTTTTCAATATGTTTGATAACAAAATTTTAGGGAGTTCTTAATTGAAATTTTTAAATTAAAAACCATTAAAAATAATAAGTAGGCAGAGACTTACTTATTGTTGAATTCAGAAAATGTTTAACAAAATATTTTTTTAAAGTGACCATTTTGTCCTTTCTTGTTTTCTTTTATTTTTTATTTTCTCATTAATGCTCAACAAAACATATTTATATGATTTATTTATGGATATGTTTCTAATGATTTTCTTTTAAATAATAATTAATAATTATAGTAAAAAATAAAATATTATTAGAAATACTATTTATTCTGAATAATATGTAATATAATGATAATAAGTATAATTATGTAAATTATATAATTTTTAGTATTCAATATTTATAGTTATCAAATACTATATTTATCTATAGGATTTCATTATCAGTAATTTATGAAATAATTTTTATTGTACAAATTCAATACTTATAAAATTCATTACTTAATTTTTTAGTATCTATTTTTTAGCATTTAATTTTTTCAGTTTATCACCTTAGTTAATTTTTTTTTATTTTTTTAATTATTGATGTGCAAGTTGATGTCAAAATTGAGCTTTCCGATTTTAAGTGCTTCAGCCTTCAAATCAAAATATATTCATTTTTGCATTTTTTTTAATAAAATTTATTTTTTAAAAATATTTTACGTTTTGTACTCCAAAATGAAAATCTACCTCATATATATACCAAATATTTATATATCTGAACCAGGTGGCACAACGAACGAAGGGGCTTGACTTAGGGCGGATGGTTGGTGCAAGGTTGGTTGCTGTGGTAAGCAATGCTGCGTCCGCAAGCGGTACGGCGGTTGCTAACGTGTTGATCGCAACCGCATTTGCTGTGCTAGCTTTGCGATCTTTGGACTATCAGAAGGACATCACTACTCTAAAAACTGAAAAGGAATGGCTAGAAAATTCAAACAAGGCAATCAAAAAGTCTTTGTGGGAATGGAAGCAGCAGTTATCCGACGAATCCTCTACTGATTCCTCCTTGCTTCCTCTTTCGCGACTCAAGGCAATCTATGGCGATGCGTTGTCATCTCAGGCAGGTATTCCAATTACATAAGAGCTCTCGGAAATTTTGTATGTGAAGCGATGAGCAGTTGAAGTTCCATTGAATCTCTGTTTTTTTTTATAAGATTTAGCTATGAAAGCTGAAAATTAAGGAACAACTATTATAATCGTGGTTGGGGATTGATAATTACCAGCGTATATAAAATAATTACTTTTAAAGGGTGGACAAATTTAAATAATACAAGTTTACCCTTAAAAAATAATTATACTCAGGCTGTTGTAAGAATCTAAATTCAAATGAATTTTGTATTGGTAACCACGTATACGTGTTTAGACGTATTTGTATTACGAATATGTTAAACACGTATATTTAATGCATTTAACTTATATGTTAAACGTATACATCAAACACCTATATTGTATGTGTTAAACATATACTATATATATAGTATATAGTATATAAAAAGTATGTTTTTTGGTAAACATATACTATCCCCATATGTTAAACATATACATTAAACACCTATATAGTATGTCTTAAACATGTGTATGCAATATATAATATATAAATAGTATGTATTTTATTAAATACATACTATCCCATATCTTAAACATGTATACTTATAAACATGTATATGTATAAACACGTATACACATAAACATGTATACTACACATACAATATATAGTATATAAATAGTTTGTTTTTTTTAAGTTTCATGTTTAAATTTTTTTTTTTGGAAAACAATATATTAACAATATACATGTTTAACATATACTATATATAGCATATGTTAAATGCATAAATTGTACTTGGTTAATGTATACTATGTATTGTATATGTTAAATGCATAAATTATACTATATATAGTATATGTTAAATGCATAAATTATACATGGTTAAAATATACATTTCATATTAAGTTACAAACTCATATATTTCTCATGTTTAACACATACAATATGCATTAATGCATCGTTATGCATGTTTAATGTATTTGGCTAACATAGATAGTATATGTTTAACATAGACAAATAAAAATGGGTACAATATACTTGTAGACGTGTTTATATGTGTAGGTGTTTATAGATATACGTGATTAACATATGGGATAGTATTTGTTTAATAAGATACATGCTATTTATATACTATGTGTTGTATATAGTATATGGTCAACACATACAATATAGGTGTGTAATATACAAGTTAAATGCATAAAATATACTGGTTTAACATTTACATTTAACGTCTACAATATGTGTTTATTGTATATAGTATGACATATACATATAAACACACATAGAATATGCTTGTATATGTGTTTATTTGCATGTGTTTAATGTATTCGTATAACAAATATATCTAAATATGTATGTTTGTTTTATTAATATGGAATTCATTTTATTTTTGATTCTCATTATAGTTGAATATCATTATTTTTTCGAGGGTAAATTTATCTTATTTGAATTTTCCCATTATTGAGAGTGATTAGTTTATATACCTACCATTATGAGTAATTATCAAAACACAATCATTTTTTTAAATAATTTTCTTAAATATTAATAAGTAAATTGAATAGGCAATAGGCACTTCGAGGGGGTCTAATTTTCCATTTGCCCTTATAATTTTTTTTTGTAGCACAAAGAAGTGTCATTACTGTAATGAGAATTAATAGAAAAATATCTTGGACTAGGTCAAATGACCCTAACTGCCTGAACCAACCGAAAAAATAAATAGATTCAATTGATATTACTCTACTATTATACGTATGCACCTACTCATTTGCCATGTTGCCATTACACACATGGACTCAATGATGGAACTTTAAAATAAATAACCTACACAAGTGATAATTTTACCAAAAGTGCCTTGTAAACATGGATCATAACATTATTCCCTTGTTAAAAACTTTTGTTTTTAAGGGTAGGGAAATGCTGTTTGAGCTCTTTTTAATTATCCTAGCTTGCTTCTTCTTGTTCATTTTGGTCTATTGAATTAGGACTTTCACACTTGCTTGTTGTTCTATCCTATTAGACTTTTGATCTATCACTTTTTTGGGCTTGAGTTTTAGAGTTTTGCTAGTTGTAATCTTGAGTAGCTTGGTGAGTTGTGTTGATTGGTTTCCAATCATCATTCTAAGATAGGATACATGAAAAATGAGTAATATCTATGAGTTTGGGGATAAATCTAACTTAAAAGCCACCTTCCTTATTTTTTTGTATCACTATGTACAACCCATTGTATCTTGGTATTATTTCTTCAAGTTTCTTTTTATGATGACAAACATCTAATGGTAAGACTGCAATCTTAGGAAAATTGTCTCATTCAACTCGCTTCGAATTCTTTTATGAACTGAAAACATCTTTCTTGTTGATTGTGTTTCCTTAAGATTTTTTATGTTAATTTATGAATAAAATATTTGTATTTGAGCTATTCCTCCACTATTTGAATCTGTGTGAATCTTGGTTCAAATGGTTCATATGGAGGTGGTTTTTTCTAGACTACTTCAAAGGGTGAAATGCTAGTTGAGGTATACTCAAAAATATTGTATGCATACTTTCCTAGGGCTAGCCATTAAGACTAGTCACGTGGCATATCACTCTAGAAACACCAGAGGCTATATTCCAAACTTGGCTAAACTGCCTTGTGCCACTGAGATTAAATAGCTCCTTCCAAACTTGGCTGGTAAATGTGAGATCTTTGTCACCCAATAATTTGAGGAGTCCTATATAATAAAAAAGTCATATAAAATTGGAGCTATTGTGATGGTTGTGTATATGTGTGAAGAGATAAGAAATGAGTATATTTACTCAATTTATCTATTACTATCATCATCATAATATGCTTCATAGAGAATGGTTGCTCTTTAATTAAATTTAAATTGTTGGTAGGAATTAGTAATGATTGAAGTAGACTTGGATAAACATTTCTCTCATTCTTTCTTTGGCATGTATCATAAGCTTTAATGAAAGTGTGTGCATCTCTCTTTATTTCATTCCAATAAAACTCTTACCTTATTGTGAAATTGGCAAGTATATGTTTTTTAAATTCATGTGTGATAAAATGAATTATTGTGGAATTGTTGTTAGATTTCTTATAAAAATAATACCAAGACTCCTAAATATAATTTGCCCTTGTAAAAGAGTAAGTTATTATGGATCTAGTACTTAGTTTGGTCCAAGATTTTTTATTCATAATTGTTGGAAAGCTCTTGCAGCTAGGGATCATGTAGTAGATCTTTTTCAATTCTCCTAACTATTTTGTTTATATTATAGGCTATTTGTCTGAATGCGTGGCTTTGTTTTTTTAAAGTTTTCTAGGATGGGCACCTGTGGGTCCATTTGTGTGGTTATTGTTTGCTTGTGTGGTGTTGGTATGTTTATTTGATAGATTTTGGGGTGAGTTATATTTTTTTGATAGTCTATAGGACATGATATCTTGAATTGGTTTAATTTGAATAAGATATTAACAATTTTGTTGGTTTTCTCACTTCTATATTTCACTATGAAATCATATCATAACAATTTAAAAGTTCTTTTTTATTGGTCAGGGGTCTCAACCTTTTGTTCCAGTAAGTGCTTTAAGATTTGTTGGTCAATTCTAATTTTAAAGTGTAGTCCCACCAAGTAGTGCCTCTAATTTTGAATAACTATCATCAAGTTTAGGAGTTCTTTTTCATAGGTAGATAATATGATATTTTTTCCTTTCAATGCTTGACTTCGGTAAGCAATGAAACTTCTCCCTTGCATTAACGCTGTCTCTAGGTCTCCATCTTAAGTATAAAACTCTATCACAAAAATCTTAGTGAAATCTAGTAATTTAAAAACATGACTATCAATGATTTGTTTCAACCTTTGAAAGATTCTTTGGCTTTTTTTTTATCAACAAGAATGTTTTTTTTTGAGGGTAGTAAGAGGTGCTATAATGCTATCACATCTTTGTACAAATTTTCTACAATATCTTGTGAGTCCTAGGAAGCCTTATAATGCCTTCAAGTTTTGGGGTAGCAATCAATTCTGTTTAGCTGAATTTATTTTGGAGATCTATCTTTACTCCATCCTAAGAGATAAAGTGCCCAAATACTCACTTCATAACTATCGAGCACTCATTTACTCTCATTTGTAAACTTGTGAGCTTCTAAAATTTTTAGTATCGTACTTAAATATTGCACATGCTTATCCATGGATTTTCTATAAAACAAAATATTATCAAAGAAAATCAAAACAAGCTTCCTTAGACGAGACCTAGAAATTTCTTTCAATAATCCTTGAAAAGTTGATGAAGCATTGGTAATCCTAAAGAGAATGACCAGAAACCCACAGTAATCCTTATGGGTCTTAAAAGTGGTTTTGGGTACATCATTTTCATGCATAATAATTTGATGATAATTAGAGTGTAAATAAAAAATTTCAACATCATAGAATTTATCTAATAATTCATCAATATTAGGAATATGATATTTTTCAACTTTCATCAATCCTCTACATTTTAACATTTTAGTCACCAAATATTCTATTTTATCCTTTGATTTAAATGATACCCGTAGGGTTGAGCATAAGTGATTTCAGAGCTTTCTTTCAGTTTGATTTTATGGTTATGGCTTCTGAGGGGCAGGTTGTTTGAGAGTCAACAAAGACCTCTTGGAATTTTTTAATGATTTTCAGTATGCAACTTTAATTTTTTTTTTGTCTCTCTCTAATAATTTGCATCCATATTTTTCTTTTATGGGATTCTTATAGAGTTTTGGAGCATGTTTCTCTTCTTTTAATATTGTTCTTGAAAGTTAGATTTTTTGAAGTTTGATCTCTTTTCTTTTGAAATTAAATGTCATAGTTAAATCTTAAAAAAAAACAATAGATTCAAGACTCCTTAGCCTATCAACTCCTAAAACAATATCACATCTTCTCATAGTTAATGTATATAGATTTGTATTTGTGATGAAAGTATATAAATCAATTGTTGCTACTCGTACTCTATAGTAACCAATGACTCTTTTCCATTGATAGTTTTGTCCTTTTTGCTATATATGGATCCATGAACCTTGTGTTCTTTTTGTATTAATGAGTACCAAAATTTTTTAACTGTTAACAAAGTCTCTAGGACCTATGGTTTTAGGGGCGATAATGATCCTTTCATGACATGCAAAGAGATGCCTAGCAGTTTCCCTAACTCTTTTTTTCTTGTTGGTGGGTTATTTGGGTTAGATTATGACTAGCTTCCCTTCACTTGATTCCGCATTATCTGCCTCAATATCATCTAATCCTTCTAATAGAAATATTTTGTGTTTATTAGATTTGTGGCTGATGTGTAATCTTTCATCACAATTAAAGCACAATTCCTTCTCCTTTCCCTCTTGCATTTGGAGAGAGTTAGTTTCTTAATATTAAATTTTTTTTTTCATACTTGTTTAAAATTTTACCTAAGACTTTTTTATATCTTATTTTCGTAATCTTGCTAATCTAAAGCTAGTCGAAAGCATATTAGGTTTGAATATAGTTATTTAATATTTTAATTCATACTTTAGGCAACTAATAAAGTTACAATTCTAATTTTGTTAGATAAAATTGCAAATTTAGTTAACTACTCTAATAGTAGCTGTATGCTTCAACTTAGTGAAATCCCATATTGGATCCTCAATTGCACAGGGTTTAAAACTTAAGGGCTTGAATGAATCATCTCAATTTTCTACCATACTCATTTTTTAATCATTCAAATCAAAGTAAAAATCTTCATTCAATATGAAAGAAGGTAATATTAAATTTTTAAATAATTACTCTATTTTAAGGATCAACACTCCATGGGTTTTGACTCATTAGATTTACAAAAATACAGCTTAAGAATTATAGCTTGTATTTTTCATTTCTTTTAAATACTAATAATGAAAGAAGGTAATATTTCTATTCCTCTTGCATTTGGACGGGAGTCGATCTCTTAATGTGAAAAAAAATCTTTTCATTTTGGTTATAAGTCTTACCAAAGTCTTAAATATTTTCTTCAAACATATTCTTTCTGTAATCTTGCTACTCCAAAGATAGTTCTAAGTGTATTAGGTTTGAATATAATAATCATAATTTTCAATTCATACTTTTGGCCACTAATAAAAGTTAAAATCTTGAAATTTACTAGAGGTCCTTAATCTTGTTAGATAAAATTATAAATTTAAGGTTAATACTATATTGCCTTAACTTAGTGAAATCCCATAATGGATCCTCACATGCAGAGGGTTCAAATCTTATCTTAAGGGCTTGAGTGAAATCATCTCAACTTTCTATCATAACTATTTTTTAACCATCCAAATCAAGATAAAAATTGTGTTCCATATGAAAATAATATCTAATTTTAGTTCATTTGAAGTATCAAAATATTGAAATAATTACTTAATTTTTAAGATCAACACTTCATGGGTTATGACCTATAAATTTGAAAAAATTCAGTTTGAAGAATTTCAACTTGTATTTCTCATTTATCTTTTACATTGGGTTAGAAAAAATTGTCATTAGGTGTTGAATGACTCTTCTCTTTCATTATGATTATTTTTGTGGACTACTAGTTGCTCATAGTTATTTGCAAAAGCTATTGAGTTGTTTCAATATGATTTTTAGCATGAATTTTTTATATGTCTTGTTCTTCTTGTAGGTGGATAATTTTCCCATTTGAGCATGGAGACTATATTAGATACAAGAGCTCGAAGAATTCATTCATTCATGACATAGGGCTTCCTCTCATACCATGACTATAGTACTAACAAATATTAATAAGTAACCCGAATAGGACTTTGAGAGGCCTATTCTTCCACCTGTGTTCAATTTGTTGGCCGCACAAAAAATGTCTTTGATTATTGTAATAAGTGAATAAATGGAGGAATATTTGGGACTGGGTCAAATGACTTTAATTTACTAAACCAACTCACTAAATAAATAGACTCAATTGATAATCACTCAAAAAATAGACTTATGTATCTACTCACTAGCCATGTGGCCATTCCATTCAAGTTTTAATAGTATTTTTTGTGTTTCAATAATATTTTTTTGTAAATAATAATTTTAGTTGACATACTGAGTTTGAAGAGAAATTATCACAACATCAATAGACATGAGAATCTTGTTTCAGTGCACACACTATAGGAGGATGAGCTATATTGAAGGTAATTGTTTGAGTGTTATTTTTTTTTTGAAGAGGTGTTTGAGCGCACTACACATAAGCATATTAATTGTTGAAACTATGCAAGAATTCTTAAAGCGTCCATCCATTATGATATTTTTTAGTGAGGAGTATGCAAAACTTAATTCTTTTTATATTTTGAGTATTATTGGTTATTGCTCATCAAACTCTTGAATTTATTGATACATAAGTTATTTGTTATAATTGTAGTTTGTAATAAATCCTCCAAAGTTTTTGAATATGATAATATCAAAGTTGATTACTTATTTATTAAATATGTTATATTTATTCTTGATTGTATTATTAGCATGTCGTAAGTGAATTATATTTAGGCATTTCAATATTGATTTTTTTAATAAATATTTATTTATAAAATTGAAAGACTAATAAAAATTTTATTTGATATTGAGCAAGGTAAATTATATATTTTCTCGCATATGATGAGATTTTTTTCTATATATTTGAATATGTTAGATTCTTTACCTGTGCATTCTTAATTTGCTCATTTATCATTGACTAAGTTAAAAATATTATATTCTAGGCTTAAGGATATTTTTACCATACATTGTGAGGTGCATCAGTTAGAGCTTAATATATTATCTTCAATTTTTGTGTGAGTAGAGGTTCATTTTCTCTAATACACTCAGACATATGAGGATCCTGTAGATATGTGAATTGAGAGAATTTTAGATACTTGATCATTTTTATTGATAGCTTCTCATGATATATATGAATATTTTTTTTTGTTATAGATCTCGTATTATTTTTTATTTTTTAGATATTTTATAAAATAATATAAAATTAATTTAATAAAAATATTTTAAAAATAAAAAATCATAATGCGTTAGAATTCATGCAAAACATATTTAGTACTTAATTTATAGATTATGTTATTATTTGCTAGATTTTTATTGTTGGACAATCATAAAGTAAAATAGTCAAAAAAAATAGATATCTAATCGAGTTAACTTGGATACTTTTGTTTGGGAAGAGTGTCATGAAGTAATTTTGAAAAGGTATGATTTTAGTTACTAATTATTTATCTTGGATACTTCTCATGGTATATAATCATTCTTACAAAATTTTTAAGAGTTTATTTTGTCTGTTATCTCTTCTCATTATGAAATAAGTTGTCACTTAGGACCTTGAAATATCTATTTCTTGGATATTTGAGTACTCAAAGAAGATATGAGTAGATATACTTGAGATTGATAGAATATTAATGAGTGGTGATGTTATTTTTTTTGAGTATGAATTGTTTTCAAGCGAGTATATGAAGAGTAAAAGTGAAAATATATTTGGATTTTTTACCTTTTCTTACTCCTCAATAGTTCCACTTAGATCTCTAGTTTGGATAGATAATCACCCATTTGTTATTTTTGAATTGGTTACATTTATAGAGTCATCCAATATATCAACAAATATAAATGTTAGTGATTTTAGAGAGAGCAAAGTTTTTTAAGGGAGAAAATCTCTCATGAGTTGAGTCTAGACAAAACAATAACTTATAAGTCTATTCTAGTTTTAACCAAAATTCTAAAAGACTAAAGCATAAGGCGATGTGTTTTTATTTTCGTGAGGCGAGACGTAAGCCTTGAGGCATTTATGCATAGATTTTTTGAGCATCACAATATATAATTAATTAATATTTTAAAATATATAAAATAAAATATCATAAATAAAAACAAGAAAATAATTCAATAGAATAATAAAAAAAAATATTAGTTTATAACTTTCACAAAAAAATATAATGAAGTCATAAAATAAGAACAAAAGAAAATTGTTTCAAATTAATTTTTTTTCTTCAAGGGCATTATCATCCTCATCTAATATATCAAAAATGGAAAAATATTCACTGTCATTTATTCTTATTTTATCTAAATCTTCATCTATATTAATTAGTATCAAATTGAGCTCATTCTCTTTGTATTTGCCTCTGCTTGTTCCCAGTAAAAAATATGAATTATTAATTATGCATAAATATTATAAGTTTTTTTATTAAATTTAATTAAATTTATGACTTTAATTTTTATGTACTTACTTGATACTTCATTAAGTTTTTATTAGTAGGAATGTGACGAAATCATTTGATTTGATGATGTTTGAGTATGTTGGGAGTTAGATGACACAACTCTAATAGTAGCAACATTGAATAACTCACCATCCTGAAGCCAATGAAGATCAAGAGGGAAGAGATCTTTTTTCTACGGCAATCCATTTATTATCCGAATCAATCTTGTCTATCAAAATCAGATTAATATTTAGTTTTCTTTGTAGATTTTCTTTCTCTTAATTTAGTATTGTACCTTATATACACTAGAATATTTAATTTTTGATATTAAAGTTTATTTATTTTTTGTATATATCTGTCGATAATGAAATAAAAAAAATTACGTGTTAAAATGAAATAAAGTTCTCAAATATTAAAATAGAAATAAATGTATAAAAATTTATAAAAATAAATATATTATCGATTCAATTGTGTTCCAATTTCTTTCATATTCTGAAGCATTATAAGTAAGACTAAGGACTCGAATAGTGATTTTTTGTAATTTTGATGTTGAACCCTCAAAATGCGTCTATCAACTTATAGGACTTCTTAATGTTCGAGAATCAATTGTAATATGAGTTCCAAATTTACTTATTGCTTGGTCAAATGAGTCCAACTGGAAGTCAGTTTTTAAATATTTTTGATAATCCAATTTTTTATCTATGCATTAAAATAATTTTTTTCTCACCTCATTAACATTAGAGAACTTATCCGCATACCATAATTGAGGATTAATATAATAATCTACTGTATGTAAAGATCGATGAATTGTGAAGTTCATATTGCATCAATTTTTCTTCAAATTTGGCCATATTTTCTCTTAACTCCCCAATAATTAAATATAATCTTCTCCTTAATAGAATTTATTAGCTCATAAATATTACCCATGGTTAGTTTCTTCTCTGATTTAATATTACTCAAGACACAAACTAATGGAACAATGAACTTAATGTAAAAAGTAACATATGACTAAAAATTTGGATCAAATAATATTATATTTTGAGCTTTTACATTTATTATCTTTTTATCTCATTGTTTGATTTCTAATTTTTTAAGGAGAACATTACTATAAGACATTGTTTTTGCTTATAAAGGCATTGGAGAATAACAAATGAAGTAGAAAATAATGTAATTATTGGACGAATAAGTTCATGATTTTATGTAAATATTCTCTTCAAACTAATACTCCAAGTATGACCATATATGAACTTTAATACTTACTTAGCTCGAGCAACTGTAATATTATGAACATTTAACTTTCTAATATCAATACAATGTGCAACACACGGAGTCCACCACAATTTTTTTTCTTTTTTTCATAAACCTCATTCCAGTATTTATATAAATAGAAACATTATCAGTGATGACTTGTACAATATTCTCATTCTCAATTTCTTTAATCACTTCTTCAAGATATTTCAACATCAATTTTTTATTTTTTTTATTATATTAGAAGCATTAATTGATTTTATAGACAAATATTAGTAAAATTATTCACCAAAAAATTGATAATATACCTATTCATTTTATATGTCCAACTATCTAATAGATTTGAACATCCATATTATATCTAAGCTTTTTTGTGATATTCTATAATGATACATAGGCCATTCATCTTTTATCTAAGAATCTAGGTCCTCAATTTGTGCATAGATGGATGCTTAAATTTGAGCTCAAATTTTTAAATAGTAACTATCATATGAATTCAATAAGAATCATTCACAGTATTGAATGAGAGATCCTTTGAATAAATAAATCTATTAATTTTTTTATATACTTTATTTCTTTCTTTCTTTTTGTTTTTATTTTGAATTCAAAGTAAATAATGAGTTTGTGAAGTAATAAATTTATACATTGATTTCTTTATGAATAGGTTTCTCACTCTCACTCGCACTCTCTAAGACACCTATTATTTTGGATAAGACACCTATTATTTTGGATAAGACATCTATTATTTTGGATAAGACACTCTCGTTCATTAAAGTTGAATCCATGCTAATTTTTTAGAATAATTTATTTCTTTTTTATTTTTTGATCCTTAAAAAATGATAAATGTCTTTTTGCATTTCAATCTAATATCTTCATTAACTTTGAGATATGATTTCATACTATGATGAGTTTTAGCTAAGTGATACTTGAGTCTATTCGTTTTTCACGTGTATCTTTGATTGTAAAATTTACATCTCAAATATTACTCTTCAAAAATTTTAATAACATATTTTTACAAAATTTTTTTTTGATTTTTTTGAATTAGAGAAATTCTTTCTAAAAAAATACCAATAATAATATTCAATTATTCACATTTCTATATAATAATAAAATTGACTAAAAAATTATAACAAGACATAATTGAAAGGAATTTAAAAATTAAAATGAGAATTTAAATTACATAAATTGATTATGAATGCTAATGTATATCTATATGATTATTCATATATATTTTTTGGGATAATGTTATTTTATTTATAAATTATTTGAATTGTTTATATATGTTTTATACCTTAACTATATATAGATATACGATTTCATATTAAATATATACAAAACTATATATCTATAATTCTATATATCATTATTTTTTATATTATACATAAACATAATCACTTATTTAACTATATATAATTATTTATAATTATATACAAAATACATTAATATGCAACTATTTTCATATTTACATATATTATAAGTATAATTATTTGAATACCTATATATTTTATTATATATAACTAATTATAATTATATGTATAATTATATATAACTAATTAACTGTATGTTTAAATATTTATAATTATATATATTATATCTATAATTTAAGTTTTAACATATATAACTATAATCTATATGTTAAAAAATATATATAATTATTTATATTAAGCTGGATATGTATTTACAACTATATATTATTACTATGTATAAATATATGTAATTATGTATAACTATAAATGTATAACTTTATATATAAAAAATTTAAAATATACTTATGGAGTAGTGCTAGAAAAATTGATATTATATGGCGTGGGCATCAGATTATATGGAGTAGTGCTGAAAAAACCAAGAATATTGAGCGTAGGAGTGTCGGTGTCGGATTTGGCGTCGGATTTAGTGTCGGCTTCGACGTTAAAATTTTGAACATCATCGAAAAATCGATCGATACTGTTTAGGGTTTATGATTTTTTTTTTATTTTTTTGTACATCTCGTATGCCTATGCTTTCATCTTCAATGCATGAAAGGCGTGTTTTAAATGTGCCTCGAAATATCTCTCAGAAGGTGTACGCCTATCATGTGGGGTCATCTTTTTTCATGCACCTCAAGGCATTTTGTGCATGCCTCGCCCTGAGGCATGCTTCAAGGCACCCTCATTTGCATTTTTTTAAACATTGGTTTAAACTGATGATTTGTCAAACACTAGGAGATCTGACTACATAGGACTTAGGGCCCATATTAGGATGAGGAGATATACATAGCCTGTTTAGATTCGAGTCGAGTCTACCGAGGAATCAGATAATTTGTAGTCGATCCATTTAGTTTTGACCTTCTGATCACTCTTGAAGGGACATTTGTGTTTATTTTTTTATTTTGTTATTATTTTTCTTGATAATATTAGAATATTTAAGTCTACTTTTGAGATATTATCTCATCTAGAATGGTGCCATGCTATATTTGAAGAGAAATGTCATCTACGCCAATGAGATTGAAGAACTAGCATAATGATCCATGAGAAAATTTGTAATTGGTTGTAGCTGGTATTCACTAAGAAGTAAGGTCCAAATGGGAAGATATAATGACATTGTGGACTTTTAGGATTTACTTAGATGCTCGCTATGGGCTATTAGGATGCTTTTCTTTAGTGATCAAAATAACATTTATATGAATTATTATTTCTCGAGTATTATCTTATAGATAGCGAATATATCAGATATACGTGAAAAATATTTGTTGTCACTCTAACTTAGGAAGGTGTATATAGAGGTGTCAACCAGGCCGGGCCGGCCCGACCTGGCACGAGGCACGGCATGGTTCAGCCGTGCCTGGGCCGGCCCGTCACGGAAAAATTCCGTGTCGTGCCCGGGTTTGGCACGAGCCGTGCCTTGCCTGGCCCGACACGGTTCGGCCCGCGACACGGCACGGCACGGCACACCAGCATGGGTTTATCCAATGCTGGGTGTCCCGTGAGCTCGACCCCATGATGCCCCTCCCGCAAAAAAAGACCGTGGGTCAGGTCTGATTCGACCCGACCCGCGGTCTCCCGTATCTCGAACCGCTCGGACAAGCAAGCCCGAGCGGGCCAGGCAAGGCACGGCACGGCCCGTCGTGCCTGCTGGCAGTGCCGGGCCCGGTTTTTTTAAATCGTGCCGGGCCGGGCACGGCACGATACAGTAACCGTGCCCGGCCCGGCACGGAAGCACGATCGTGTCCTAAAAAACGGGTTGGGCTGGCCCGTTCCGGCCCGTTTGACACATCTAGGTGTATGAAAAAGTTGCTTTAGACCAACACAATTTGATATAGTTTGTAACTTGTGAAAAATATTATATGGCATGAACTAGTTATTCGAAAATTTGATTTATGAGATTTTTATAGGCATGCACATCATTTCATTCATATAGGTGTGTCTGTTTTTTTTTTGGTTTTTCAAAGGAGCTCTATCATCAAAGTAATTGTACTGATTCTATACATGAATGATATTTTAGTTATAAAATAATTAATTGGAAATTATCCAATTTAATGAATACCTTTAGTTATTATTCTAGTAAAGAATTTTTGAGACTTAAATATTTTTTTTTGTATATATATAACTTACTTTAGGAGACGTATTTTCTTATAACAAAGGAGGTATATGCTCAACATTTTTTAAGTGTTGGACTTTTGAGTTGTGCTCCAATAGATATTCTTATCAATCTATATATTATTTTTATTTTTCATACCACTCATGTAGTTGATTTTATTATTTTTAGGAGAATCATAAGTAATATTAATTATTTGATTATTACATGATTATATATAGACTATGTTGCACGGATATGCCTAAGAACTGTCGTGTCGCCGTGTCTGACCCGTGTCTCCGTGTCCGACACGTGGACACGGGTCGGACACGCGTCAGAGACATATCCGACGCGTTGTTCGGAAACAGTCGTCGTTAACAACAGACGCGTCGTTTACCAACTGACGCATTTTTACGATTCTAACGCGTCAGAAATACACTATATATTAATTATTTCTCCTACATCTCCAACAAATTGGGGAGCACACCACCGACAGTGAGTTGCCGACAAGCCGATTGCGAGAAATAGTTGTCAATTGTCATTGCGTCAAACGGGGAGGGGAGGAGCACACTGCCGAGGTGCCGACAATACCTAAGGTAACCTAATTCTATAAAGGGAATGGGGAGTTTTAGAATCTGTATCGGGAGGGGAGAGAGTTAGAAAAACGAAACTGTAAAGGGAGGGTGGTGGGGGGGGTGTTAGTGGGTTTAAATTTTTTTTAAATTATTTTAAAATACAGAATTTTAAATTATTTTAAAATACAGAATTTTAAATTATTTTAAAATATCTAATATTTATAATTAATAATTTTTATTTTTAATTTTATTTTTTTTATCATGATGTATCCTAGTCATATCCGTATCCTAATTTTTTAGAATTGGCCGTGTCCCCGTGTCCGTATCTCCGTGTCCGTATCCGTGTCCATGCAACATAGTATATAGAATTTAAAGTTAGCATACTTAGTTATTTATTGGATTCTCTTTGGTATGTTCAACTATTTACAATTTACTACATATTGAGATATATGAAAATGTTTTAAGGTTTGTGATCTCTTTTATGGCTCATGGATAGTTATAAATAATTGAATATTAAGTTTTGAGTTAGATATCAGCATGTATCAAGAGATAATCTATAATAATATTTTAAATTTTTTTGGAGATAATTTTAATTTTTGAAAAACTAAGATACAAATAGTTGTTTTGAGAATATATGCAGAGACATATTTTAGATTTTAGAATGATAATGATTATTATTTGTGAGATACTTTTAATCAGATATATACTCGAGTAGATTAAATATTTATTTAATCTTTTAACTATTTTTTACGGTAAATAGAATGATAGTTAGGTAACGAAACATTTAGTCTGAAATCTAATTTTTCTGGGTGGATGAATCATATAATAATGAATTATTTCTTCTTCAAGAAGAAAATCTAGAAAGAAACTTTTATTATAATATATTTTTAGAATTTAGATAGTAGAACAATCAATGAAAATATTCATGAAAGTATTGAAAATATATTATCATACTTAGGACTTGTAGGTACTAGTTTGATGAGAGATATTATTATTTTTTAAAACTTTATTATATATTTTTGTATTTTGTGTTGATAGGATCATCCAACTTGTTAGTTGTCCTAATAAGATTTGATTATTATATAAGGTCATTGTATGTATGATTTAATTTTTGTGCTACTGAGTTTATTATTTTAAAGATTTTATCAAATAGATTTTTACATATCAATAAAAATAATTTTTTTTTTATTTTACAAGGTATTAGAGCCGGGCTAATCTAATTCATCCCATTTGTCCCTTAAACTATCATTGTCACTATTGGTCAGATCATCATTGCTTGCCATATTATTTGTCATCATCATTGATAAATTTTTATCCATTTTGAGCATCTCGGTTTATTCATCCTTTTATCATTCTTAGTTAAAGTGATTTGAAATTATTTTGAAGTTATTTTTTGGATTTTTTTATTTGAGTATCAAAATCTTAATTAAATTTTTCAGATAGATTAGTTGATCCTTTTGGGTTTGATCCAGAATAAACTTTGGTATATGTCTTAATTTTGTCCCTATTGATTTTTTTATCATCTCGAGTTGACTGGGTTGGGTTGACCTGATTATTGTGCAGACAAATTTGAATAATGTGTAACAATTTGATTATTATCTGTATTTTTTTTTTTGATTTTTAGGTGTGAAGATAATTAAAAAAATAATAATAATAGTGAAATAAATATAAGTGGAAATTTGATCGCCACTCTATCTTCAATGAGCTTCCTCAATGTGAATATCAATAGATGTGAGCGTGGTATGATGAATGTCAAACTACTGATATCTTTGACAATTAATTAATGTCTGTGTTTTCAGTTACTGTCTCTTACATGATATGCAAGAAAGATTAAAACTTTATAGTAGAGAGATATTTCATTAGTATATTTCACATGTTTGAGATTATTGTTTTGGTGATTGAATATAATTTTTTTGCAGATCAAGATGTGACCAATTATTGTGCTTAATTTTTATTGATTCTTGATCAGTTTCAAGAATTTCTTTCCTTACATTACAGATAGATCAAGCACTACTGATGAGTTAGAAATATCAGTTTAGTGGGGTTCTCCATCTTCACTCTCTTGAAAATAAATATTTAGGCTCGATGACATGAATTCTTAGTGAACGAGTTATTTCTAATTGATAGAAAATTTATTATAGAATGATCCAAGCATTGATAATGAGAAGTAATAGACATGCAGGTACTTATCTTGCTAAATGTAATGTGATTGTTTCGACTTATCCTTTTGTTTTAGTTAGTAGAGGAAGATGAGTCAAGAGTAGTACAAGGAGTAAGAGGCCCATGATGTTTTGTTCCTTATATGGGAAGAGGGTACCTGCTCAAGACACGCATTGATATTTATATTTGGAGCTAAGGTGAATGTTCTTTTTGTATACAAAGATAATAGAGTAGTCCATTTGATCCACTTAGAGTATCTCTAACTATACTCAACAAAATAGCTACTCAAAATATATTTAAATATTAAATTTATTATTTTAGCTAGTAATTTTTCAGAATACACTCCAACCACACTCTATTTTATACATAACTTATAATCTTTTTTAAAAAGTCAAACATGTATATATAGAAAGATAGAGAGAGAAAAGGGAGAGAATTTAGAGAGTTCAAATAGTTCTTCATATTTGTTAATCAATTTGAGTAAACTAGGAAATAGAGAGTGGGTTGGAGATGAATTTTTTGTGTTTGGCTAGCTAAAATAGCTAAAAGTAAATAATAGAGAGTGGGTTGGCGATGCTCTTAGGAGTCCTCATAGAGCTCACTTGTGAATACCATTCGTATCTTTGGATAATATACTAAATTACTATTTTGAGATGCTACAAAATCTATTGAAATGTCACACTAAAATTTTGTTCATGTTGTCCCATTTTTGGATGCTTGGGTAATTGACTTAAGAGTTAATCATTACATCATATGTTTAGATAATAATTCTTTGGTTTTTCTTTTTCAATATGTAAAGCCTTTGACATTATAGTTGTTAATGATATTATTATTATCAATGTTAATGGTAATATCAAGTTTGAATTTTCTTGTAATAAATTGCTCTCAGGTGATCTATTTTATTAGTAGGATTAGTTTTCACAACGAACACTTATATGCAATCGAAATAGTATTAGATATTTGTTTCCAAGTTTGTTTAGAGGATTATATCTATCTTTTTCATTATGACTTGACATAGACAATGTGTTACTAGACGAGAGGTAGAGAAAAAAGCATGATATCTTCAATATATTGTACACTACACAAAGAGTGATCATACTAGATAAATTTGTACGGTTATATCAAGAGTGTAGATCAACAGTATTACAGACATAGACAAGGGTACTACTGATATATTTAAGAATTTTCATAGAGTTTTCTTATATTAATCATTACTTGTGAGAAAAGATTATAAAATTATTAATTAGTAAGACACTATTAGATATTTTTTATCATTTAAGTATTATAATTCTCATCATTCATCATTGTACTCCAAACTTATGAGTAATAAGCTCAGAAATAAATAATTATTATGCAAGTAATTAGTTATTATTTCTCTATTAAAATTATTATATCTTGTTTTTTATTTTGGTCTTAGAGAATAAATATGTAAGACTCTTGACTATGATGATATTGATTTGTATATTTTACTCCTATCTTGTATTTGATTTATTACTGAATGTTTGGATAATTTATTTTTTATAAATTATATTGTAAGATAATTTAATTTTAATATAATATTTTTTTTAATAAAATTATTTTACAAGATTGAAAGATTTTAAATATGATTTTTTTTTAATTTTGAGCAAAATAATTTGTATATATATTTTTTTAATATTAAAAAATTATATATGTATGGAGTGTTATTAATTATTTACTAATTTATTCTCAATTTGATCATTATTTTCTAGCCAATATATAAATTCTAGACTAGTATAAAAATATTTCTAAATTAGATTGTTAGATATCAAATAAGAAAATATATCAAATCTTCTGATTTTGCTCATCAAATAAATTATTTAATCATATAAATTCAGATATTTATGAACCTTGTAGATTTGACAATTAAGATAACATAAAAAAAATATCATTTTTATTGATGACATTATTTGTTTGTGCATTTGGCACGACCAACACAACAGGCAACCACACTTGGACTGCACACTCTTGTTTGTGCTGGATTTAATTAAAATAGGCGTGTGAAGCTCACATGCCAATTTATATTATATTTTATTAAGTGGGGCACTTGAAGTGCACGTGCCCCAATTAAAAAAAAGGCCATCACCTTTGTAATGGCATGATAAATGATAGTGACAACAATGCATGTAGCTGTCCAGTTGGATTCAGAATTAAAAAATATATATTTTTTAAAAATTATAGTATATGTTGGATTTTGGTCTAATGGTTATGGGCATAAATTCAATGGTTGAATTTCTGCATAAGAAAATTAATAAAAATAAACTTGAAAAATTATTATTTAAATTAATTAATTTATTTGTGAATAAGAATTTAATACTTGAAGTTTTTCATGTTGAAACTAAACTTTATTTTATTTCAAGTCTTAAAAATTCTCAGCTCACATAAATTCTCTAAACTACGAGTAATACTATTATTTGTATTTTTATAATATTTATTATTATATTATATATTATATAATTATGTAAAATAATATTGGTGATCGAACATTATTTTTACATTGCAAACTTATGATTTCTTAGTTTTTAATAAGGGTCTAAATTTTTGCAAGGTATATCCTTTTTTTTTCAATAATTTTTTAGTACATAAATTTAGAAATAAAAAAAAATAAATATTTATTATTCTCAAAAAAATTTTAAAACTAAAATTATAAAAATATAAAATATAAATAAAAACTATAAAAATGAGGTAGATATTAATTAAAATATTGATAACTTGAGTGAAATATCTTAAATTAGCTTCCCTTAGTTACAAGTTTCACTCAACTTGACATTTAAAAAATTTTAGAAAAAATAAATATTTTTAGTATGAATTTACTTTAAGGAAATAAAAAATAAAATATTGGAGTTATTGAAGAATATTTTGTATAGTATATATATTATAAGAATTTTGGTGGGACTATAAATCTTAGAAAATATGTTGAATAATATATTAAAAAATATAATATATTACATTTCATGCAAACCCAACTAATAAATGATATTGTTGAATTTTGATCAATTTTGGGTTATATGATTTCTTTTTATTTATGACTAGATTTATTGTTAGTGTTGGTATTTCATTTATATTTTTGGAAGATCTTAGGTTAATTATTTTAATGCATAAATATTTATAGTCTGCCCATTGTATGATCCATAAGATGATTTATAGGAATGATATAGAGGTGTCAACCGGGCCGGCCCGGCCCGGCCCGACACGAGGTACGGTGTGGTTCAGTCGTGCCTGGGCTGGCCCGACACGGAAATTTTCCTTGCCTAGGCTCGTGCCGTGCTCGACCACGACACGATCATGCCGTGTCGAGGCCAACTGGGCCTCGTACTGTGCCTGGCCCGGCATGGTATCGTGCAGAAATCAATTTTTTAAAAATTAGGGTTTCGGGCGTGCCCAATTCTTATTTTTTTTAAAATTAGGGTTTCGGGCCCGCGGAAATTTTTTTTTTAAATTAGGGTTCCGCATGACGGCATGTGCTGAAACCCTAATTTTTTTTAAATTTAGGGTTTGGCCCGACCGGGACGAACCCGGCGAACCGTGACGCGGGCCTGTGTTGGGCTGAACCCCCACAAAATCGTGTCGGGCCAGGCACATCACGGTTACTGTACCGTGCCTGGCTTGGCACGAAAGCACGGTCGGGTCTAAAAAAATGGGCTTCCTTTTGACACCTCTAGAATGATATAATAAAAAACAATTAATCATTAACAAACTTAAAATACAAATTGAAGTGATCTCGGTGTTTTAGATTTGGACTAATTATGATGTCAAAATATTTACATTCATAACTATCTATTTTATTGATTATAAAAAAAATTAAATAGAAAAAAATATTAGGATTTTATGATAATTTTTATTTTCATGATGATAATATTATATATGAGTGTCTATTATGTGTCTTTAAGACATACGAGTTAAAAAATAAAATATTTAACGTAATATTCGATAGTATTTTAAATAATAATGTGATAATAAATATTTTTTATTAGAATAATCAGAGACAATTCCTTAGCTAAGATTTGTCATGTTATATATATATGTGTTAAATACAAATGAAATAGTGAAAGGCAACATAAAAATTATTTTTTTTTTCATTAGGATAAATATATAATGTATTAAAATATATTATAACAGCTAGTAAATAATAAGACTTTTATATAGAGGTATCAACCGGCACGAGGCACGACAAGGTTCGGCTGTGCATGGGCCTGCCCGGCATGGAAATTTTTTATGCCCGGGCTCGTGCCGTGCCTGACCACGGCACGATCGTGCCTTACAGTGCTGTGCCGAGGCCAACTGGGCCTCGTGCCGTGCCAGGCTAGACACGGTACCGTGGCCCGTTGGCACGGTACTGTGTCGAAATCAAATTTTTTTTTAAAATTAGCATTTCGAGCGCGTCGAAATCCTAATTTATTTTTTAAAATTAGGGTTTCGGGTGCGCCGAACCCCTAATTTTTTTTAATTTTGGGTTCTGCCCGACCGGGCCGAACTTGACGGATCATGCCACGGGCCCGTGTCGAGTTGAACCTCACAAAAACCATGTCGGGCCAGGAACGTAGAGGTGTCAACCCGGCACATTTTTAAACCGTGCCTGGGCCGGCCCGGCACATTTTTAAATCGGGCTCGGGCCCGTGCCGTGCCCTGGTTAGGAACTGCTCGTGCCGTGGCACGACATGTCGGCATGGGTTCGTCCCGTGCCGGTTCACGCAGGCACGCGTGGGGCGTGGGTGTGACCCGTCCCGTGCCGGTTCACGCAGGCACGCGTGGGGCGTGGGTGTGACCTGTCCCGTGCCGGTGCACGGCACGGCACGGCCTGCCGTGCCTGCCGGCCGTGCCCGCCTATATTTTAACGGCACGGCACGGTAGCACGATCGTGCTGGTTAAAAACGGGCCGGACCGTGCCGGGCCAGCCAGTTTGACACCTCTACAGGAACGACACGGTACAGTAACCGTATCGTGCCTGGCTCGACACGAAAAGCACGATCGGGCTTAAAAAAATCTGTCAGGCCGGCCCAGCACGTTCTGTTTGACACCTCTACTTTTATATGCTATGTAAATCAATGTACCTAAAAAAAGAATTTTAACTGGCTGTCAAATATCATTAGATTTCTATATATTTGATATTAAATTTTTTGTGTTTGTTATTAATATATGATATTCAATTATGTTAATAGTAAAATTGATAAAATAATAATTAACGAATAAGATTAAGATATGTGATTTTTATTTTTAAAATTATTTAAAATTTATTATTATATAATTAACATTTATTTGTCAGTATACACTTTTATGATCTGTATTATACTTTAGTATATATGCAATATGAGTAATATTTTTAATCAATATCAATAAAATTTTTATATTAGTGTCATACATATTGAGATTAAAAAGAAATATTTATAATATTAAAATTACTTTATTATTTTATTTGTTTGATGTCTATATAAATCTTAAAATTAAGGTGAAAAAAATAAAAAAAATACTATCAAATTCATATCTATATGAATGAATCAATCCTAAGAATCAAAGTGTATAATTTATAAATAATTAGATAATCTATTTTAATATTTTAATAATAAGTCTGATAGTTTTTGCGAGTTTTCAAATATAGAGATTAATATCATATTTGAAAATAATAATTTTTTATTTAGTTAAATATGAGCAAAATATTGGGAGGATTATCAAATATGAGTATGAGATTAAAATACCTAGATATTGATTATAGTTTAATTTTGTCATATAATGATATTAAAAATTTTAACATATTGAATTAGTGAAAATTTTATAAATTTATTTTCTCTTACTAATTAAAATGATATGTGATCTATTAACTCCAATGGTATTTATGTAATATTGAAATCTATTTTTTTTTGTAGTTTTAATTATAATTTCAGATATGAGGAGCATTCTACAAGATATAATTGAAGCTCTGTCATGCATACAAGACTGAGAGTATCTACAAATGAGTCTTTAAGATAAAGTCAAAGAATTATTAGTAGATGATACATGCACATATGATAATACCGAGATTTGGAGTTGTAATAATCCGAATTAGATATAGATGTTATGCTTATGTTATATTATCATTGCTATTGGCAGTGTACTCATGTATTTTATTTATGTATTTTTTTTTTTTACTCAGATTTATATTTTCAATTCTTATTTGAGTATATATTTGTTTGTATTTATATATATTGATACTAATATATATTACTAGGGATGACATCGGATCGGATTTGGATCGGATTTTTCAAAATCCATATCCGATCCTAAATAAAAATAATATATTCATATTCATATCCATATCCATATCCATATACTACGGATAAAAAAAATTTAAATCCATATCCTATCCATCGGATTTTGGATATTCTCCACGGATATCGGATTTATCCATTCGATATTAAGACGTATTTTGCTAACCTATGACACCAGTTATAATTTCATGATTTATAAATTTAGGAATATAAACCAAAATCTAATGTTAATAAAATATCACAAATCAAAATATTTGTATCAAGTTACAAATTCAAAATGTTTAACATCTTAAATAAAGTTTCAACAAGGTTTGATAAACTTCATCTTCATAAAAGTTAATAAAAATGTTGTCATCGATCATGTGTAATCTCGAATCCTACAATTATAAAAAAAAATCTTAATATTTGAATACTTAAATTGCAATATGAATTAAATTTATTAGTTATAAAATTTAATACCTTCATCATGCACGTGAATATATTCTTCATAAATTGATGCATAACCATCTGAAATGAACAAGTCATCTCCACCTAGAAAAAAAAAATATAAAAAGAAAAATAATATTAAAATTTTACAAATATTATGAAATTATAGGTAAATAAAAAATAAATGATCAATGAAATAAATTTACCATCATGTTTTGTCACTTCACTCCATAACCAACTTTGAGCACACATCAATGCTTCTATCATCTTCGGATTAAGTCGATTACGATGAGAGCTAACTAATCTTCCACTAGAACTGAATGCAGACTCTGAAGCAACAGTAGATACTGGAATTGCTAATATGTCTCTTGCAATAGTTTGCAAGACATGATACTTTACCCCATTCAACTTCCACCATAATAAAATATCAAACTGAGAATTTTCAGGCAAAATATCTTTCTCCAAGTAATGGTCCAATTCAGTTCTTAAACTATTAGTTTTACTAGTCTTCATCCTTTTCACAAACAATTGATAATCACTATCGATAGTTATTGAACTCTCTTTTGAAGTTGAAGTGACCGTTCCATGTACTGCAGATTCTGTATTAGTCCCTTTATACATTCTAGTATAATATTTCACCATCAACTCATAACAAAGTCGTTGAATGTTGCTAATTTGTTCACTAAAGTCATTTGGATAAACCAAAGGAAAGTAAAAGTGTAGCAAAGTCATCTTATACCTAGGGTCCAATACTGCAGCAACACCCATCAATTTATGGATCACATTCCAATATGCATCAAATTTTGCCACCATACTCTTTGCAATTGTACTAATTACTACATTGGAGGATATGAGCCAGTCATTCAATGTCATTTTAATTCTGCAAATCACAGGAAAAAATATATTGGCAGTGGGATATCTTGTTCCAGAAAATAACTCAGTGACATTATAGAACAACTTCAACCTATCACAAACATCCTTTGCAGTCTCCCATTCTGCTTCACTAGGCACAAGCACATAGTGTGACTCAAACAACTTAAGTCTAGGAAACACATTTTTATAAGCCAAAACTGTTTTAAATATTAGATAAGTGGAGTTCCACCTTGTTGGACAATCCAAACCCAGTCTTCTAGTAGAAGGAATTTTCATTTGTCTACAAATATCCTCAAACCTTTATATTCTTTTTGGAGATGCTGTCCAAAAAACTACACTGTCCCTGACATTATCAATGACATGCTTGATCACATCTAAACCAATCCTAACAATAAGGTTCAAGATTTGTGCAGCACAACGCATATGAAGTAAAGACCCGTCATTCAATAAGCAATCAACACTCAATTTTTTTTATCTTACCAATCATGCTATCATTAGTAGAGCAATTATCCACTGTAATAGCGGATATCCTTGAGTCCACATTCCACCCCAGCTTAGCATCTATCAACACCTCTGTTAGCACATCACTTGTATGAGGGCAAGGGACATAAATAAACTTGAAAATATAACAAAATTATCAATAAAGTAAACAATGAATAAAAATATATATATACTTAATTTAAGAAAGAACATGTTAATTTGTTATACCTCAGGATTAGATTATGTAATGTCCAAGATTTATCAATGAAATGTGTTGTAAGACATGAAATCCCTTTTTTGGTTACTAGAAGTCCACATGTCCGTTGTAATAGCAACTCTACTATCATTATTCTCGATCAACTTCATGACTTTATCCCTCTCTTCCCCGTAAATATTCAAGATATGCTTCTTCACAGTATTACGACAATGACACTTGAAAAGAGGTTGAATAGTAGTTGTGAAATCTCTAAATCCTCTATGCTCCACCATCGAAAGAGGATAGTCATGGAGAATAATCATCTTTGCTAATTTCTCTATTCACTGTTTTTCATTAAATGTACCAGAAGGTCCAGAATTAACATTTCCTTTCGAATCAGTTTTCAAAATCATTTGCCTTATGTCACCCTCAGCTGATTTTCTTCTAGGATACCTATCAAAATGTTGCTTCAAATACGACGTATCATAGGATGATTTACCCACAAAAAGCTTTTTACAATAATTGCATTGGGCATTCTCTTCATTATTAACAACCAGATGAGTAAAGTGTTTCCACATAGGACTTCTGAAAGTCTTACCATCTTTTCCTTGTTTAAATTCACAATCAACTGGTACTGATTGAGTGGAAAGTCCACCTGAGTTTCCTCCAATTGGAGCTGATTCTTGTGTGCTAGCAACACTACTGCTACAAGTGCTAGATTGTGAATGTGTCATATTCTATACAAAAAAAAAACCACAATCAAATATAACTTAGATGCCTTAGTGCATGTTATTCTAAATAAGTTGTATTGCTCAAAAAAAAAAATTATAGTCACATAAATGATCATTAAAGTAATATATATCTTTAATCCTAGAACTAGTATAGTGGTTCATGCAAAATGTAGGTAAACATATCAAATTTGTTAAATATAACCTAATTAAACCCACAACTATTTATTATTCATTATTCTGAATTCATTATTTTGATTTACTATATACTATTACGAATTCACTATTCACTATTCTGAATTACTATTCTGATTCACTATTCTGAATTTACTATTCTGTATTTTGAATTTATAATTCTGATTCACTATTTACTATTCCGGATTCACTATTCTGATTTACTATTTACTATTCCGAATTCACTATTCACTATTTTGAATTTATTATTCTGATTCACTAAATCACTATTCCGGATTCACTATTCCGATTCACTATTCACTATTCAAGTGAAAAACCGGTGAAATTTCGGTACTCACGCATAGCTCGTGTTGCGTAGAGTAATTTTAACTCTTGGTCATAAATATTTTGACCTTTAAAATGACGTAAATCTGAAAAAAACTAAAAATTAGAAATTTATGAATTTTTACCTGAATTCACGGCCAAATCCTATGCTTTTGGTATTTATGCGTAGTCCTCGTAGTATACAGCAACTTTTGTTCTTTGCCCAATAAATTCTGACGGTCCAAAACTCAAAAATTAAAGAGAGAAAAAAAAATAAAAAAAAAATTAGAAACGTTTCTCCTCTAGTATGCGTTTCCTACTCCAGTAACTCCACTGCTTGCTTGATTTGTATTTTTTTTTTATTTTTTTCAATGTGGGACTCATGTGTCACACTTTGTCTATTTTAGTCTATTTCAACTTCAAAACACATCATTTTATTCTGGTTTCAATTGCATTTATCTTAAATGGATATTCTTTAAATATTTGAAAATTTTGAGATTTTTCTAAAATCTCATTATCAGGTTTTACTCTATACTCGTCACCTAAAAATTCGTAAAATATTCTGATTGTCTCAGAATTCAATGATATTTTTCTATGTCACTAGATTTCACAAGACGAATCTAACGGCGAAATCTGTTTCGTCATCCGAGATTGTCTCAGAATTCGCAAGACGAATCTAAAAATTCTCATTATATATGGACTATATTATATATATATATATATATATATATATATATATATATATATATGTCTGTGTGTGTGTGTGTATTATATCTGGTAGAACAGATTGGATATAATTGGATCAGATCGATATATCCGCATGTTCGGGTCAGATCGGATACGGGTTTCGGATCGGATATGTTTAAATCCATATCCAATCCATATCCATTCAAAAAAATCATATTTTATCCATATCCATTATCCAGTTAACGGATTTTTCTACTGTTTGACCGGATCGGATCGGGTCGGAAATCCACAGATACGGACACATTTGCCATCTCTATATATTACATTTGCTCTTTTAATTTTAAAAATAATTTGATTTGTAAGAAATTTTATTCACACACACACACACACATGCACATTTCCATGGGCCTTACCAATAGCCCCCTGGTCTAGATCCTAGGGCCTAAAGGAGGGGTTACTGTGTTAGAGTTTTGTATACTTGACATATGAGACTTGATTTTTTTTTTTTGATTAGAACCACCAAAAAGTGGTGAACTTGACCAGTAGATTATTTATAATAATTCATCGACAAATATTTTGAGATTGTTTCTTGTGGCATCTGCAAGGCTTGATATATAGCATTTTACTTATGTGTGATAATCATACTTAGTTATCAATATTGTGAAAAAAAAAATTTCAAATATATACACGTGTTTGTATTATATTAGATGAATTCATATAATGTAAACCAACACATTAGCATTGACCTATGTGAATATGAGATTTTTTTTATTCAAAACCTTATTTCTCTAGAGAGTAATCTTGCTTTCTAAAAGAATAAATCTCAAATAACTATTTGAGGCCTTGAATTGAGGCAAAATAGTATTTTGAGAAACTTGTTTTTGACAAATCAGGCTTACCAGAATCCTCCTCGATTTTGGACAAGGATGGGGATGGGCAAATACTTGGCCTAACAAAACCAGCTTGTTGGGTTGACCTGGTTGAGTTCATCAGTTGGCTTGGGCTAGGTTGCATCCCGTTGTAGGGAAATGGGCTGGGCATCCTGCCCAATTATAGGCTAAATTGGGCCTTTCAAATTGTCAAGCTTAGATGTCTAATGATAAAATAAGCAAAACTACTATTTTGTTTTTGTTTTTTTAGCAGGGAGCATTATGGAGGAGGATCAATCGTCACTCACAGCCAAATTTGTTGTCTAAACATATCAAATAAACATGGATGCTGATGTTGAATCAACTTGATTGTAAACAAAAGATGAATTCTGTTGGAATTCACCAGGCAGCAGTTGCTACGTATTAAAAAGTATTGATTCTCTTTCATTGCCCACTTCATTTATTTGTTAATAAAATACTTTTACAGGAGTCAACTTGGATTTGAGCCACATGTTAATACAATAAATTGTCTTCATGTATTATGTTTCTAATTGTCTGTTCTTGCCTGGCCCTACTAGATTGAATAAAAAGTGGACGTGATCTTAGTGTATTACTAGAAGGACAATCCCGGGTCAGCCTTTGCCTTGGCCTGTATGGCCAGGCCGGGCCCGAGTGGAGCCTTAGCGGGCCTGGCCCGGCACGGCCTGCCGTGCCTACGGGACGTGCCGGGCCGAGCATGACACGGTACAGGAACCGTGCAGTGGCCAGCCTGACACTGTAGCATGATCGTGCCGGTTTAAAATGGGCCGGGTCGTGCCAGGCCGGCCTGTTTGACACCTCTAGTCTGGCAACGGGTAGGGGCAATCGGTAACCACATCAATCGTCATTCGACATATCATGATCATCATCAACCGAAACATCAAAATCACTATTATATTGATCATCATTACCAGTAATTAATTCATTCGCTTTCGTAGCAGATGTAGTTATTGTCCTAACTCCAGCATGATCGTGGATGATAAACCTCGAATCCTTTCAATCCTTCAAACAAGCAAATGCCTCAATAATATACGGACATAATCTTGATCTCTTATCTGAAATCACATTCACTACAACAGAAAAAGTAGACTCCGATATTATGCTCGATACCGGAGGAGTCAGTAGATCCAGTGTCATCCTAGATAGCACGGGAAAGGTGGACTTATATGATTTTTATCACTGTAATATATCAAGATTCTTAGTTTTAGAATGTGATAGGATTGAGCAGTAATAGGTATCTAAGTACTGAGAAAGTTCGCTTCTATGTGATGGTCCATCCCATCGTTTTTCCCTTGTTAACTAAATGAAAAAATCATATCCGAAGAAGGTATCCATCTCCGAAGAAGTTATCCATGTCCGTAATCACAGTCTCACTACTATTACCATCATACCTAGTATCGTAGTATGTAAACATGTCAGTCAACTTCTCATGAATGAACCATTTAGGTGGGTCTTCCAGGTTCATGCACGAGGAAATGTAAGTCTGGGTGTTATCTACCCCATCCACCTTAACCATAGGGTCAATGAATGCAGCGAGATAATAAAGAGATTGAACGTGGACCAGTACTTTAAGTATTTGGTTTCAATCTCTATATCCATATGACTAAGTGTCGGGTTAGCTTGATACTTTCTAAATATGTTACTAATATTGCATATGTATATGTGTGCAATGCAAGTCATGAGAGTATAAACTGGCGAACGCATGTTCGTCGTGTTATAAAAAATCTTCAAAAATTTCATAAATGAAATTTTTGAAGCCCAGTCAGTGTCGTTAATAATAAGTTCGTCACTCTTACTATTGACATAGTCGGATATCACGTATTCGTATCCAATACATGACTCCAACATCATATACGTGTAATTCCAATGGTATCTCACATCCGATTAGAATTTTTTCTTCTTAAGATTCGCTGGCAAACAGAGACTACCAAATTACTATTGTCTGGGAGGAGTGCGAATATATTTTAATGCATTACATATATTTTCCAATGCAAGAGAATACATCTTCATACCCGCTTGTACAATCAGGTTAATCACATGACACATGCATTCGACATGAAAAATCTCCTTAATTGTGCGTCTCTAATATTTTTAACAAACATGTTAATTGCTACTCCATTATTAGATACGTTATCAAATGTAATATTAAAAATTTTATTTTGAATTTTATATTCTCTAAAGATTTTTATCATATACTCAAAAATGGTTGAGTTATCACGAAGATGGAGAATCTCAGAGAATCCTAAAATTTTTTTATTCATTGTCTAGTTAGAATTTATATAGTGGCCGGTAAGATATGCATAAGATGATTCATCGTGACTTGTCCATATATCGGACTTCACGGACACCACTCCACTATATGTCATAAATTCATTAATTATTTTTTTGTTTTTCTAACCTATAAAATTTTAGTATGTCATTTTTAGATTTGGACCTAGGAATCCTACGATAAGCAGACTGAAAATGTCTGCATGATGCACACTACCCTTGGATCTTCCGAAAATCTAATCGAAAGACCCATCAATGTGATAAGTTTGGTCATGCATATACTACCCAACTCGTTGTAGTATATGAAGCGATTAAACTCTGAGACAGAACTCGATTCAGTCTCAAAAAATACTGTGCTAAGTTGAATTTGCCTAGGATCTAATATACCATATTTTTTGGTGTATAATTCGATATACCTATTAATGTGCTCAGTCTAAAATGTACTCTTACAAGATAAATTTCTCTTATAATATTTGCACTGTCATTTTTTCTTCATCACCTCTAATATTATTTTATTTTATTATATTAAAATGAGTCTAAACTACAGAATTACTTCTAGTTTTTTATTTTTTAGATGTTTAGGTTGAGACGACTGGAGATACCAAAGTTTCAGCAGCCTCAAACCTCTGTATAAGATTTTCATTTTCTAATTTAAATATGTGTTATTAATATTAGTCATTTTTTAGATTTTTGTTATACGTGAGGTATAGCTTAGATGATAGATTTTAGATATTCAGATTAGAGAGAGATTAGAGAGAGAGAGAGAGAGTAAACAAAAAAACTTAATTTTGTTTAATTATATTTTTTATGTTAAAAGTTATAGTTCAATACTAAATAAAAATTAAAATATCCATAAAGCAGTGAGGTAGATCATGTGCACGGTGCACCATAATCTAGTTCAAACTTCCAAATCTGATTTGTAAGTCATGAAAAGTCGAGCCGAATGACGAAATCCCGAGTCCCGAGAGAGAGAAGAGCAATAGCTTTGAGAGAATTTTGAGATAGTGAGAATAAATATTTATTAAAAATATAAAATTTATAAAGTGGCGGGGGAGGTTTTTATAGATTAAAGAAAACAAAATTATTTTTTTAAAAATAATTTTAATATATTTTTTAAATTTTTTATTGATTTTTAGGGGGCATAATCATGAGGACCGTCAGATTCTGATAAGGATTAAGATAGTAAATAGATTAATAATCCTTCCAAATAAGTTTGCCCCAAAATAAATAAAAAATTAGTTATTTTATTCATGATATTTATAATTATTCTATTTTTTAAAAAAAAAAACAAACGATCCATACCATTACGAAAAATGTTGACACTTCATTTTAAATGTAATTACACTCAGATGGCGTATTTTCATTGCAAATGCTCCAATCATAATTATTATACTAATTATATTATTTTTTTAATCTTTGAGTCACTTAGAATGATAAATGAATTCTAATATGCTATGAGCATAGCGTTTCCTCTATAAATACTAGTTTAATGCTAACCCTCTAGAATTCTAACCATCTAACAACTCTAGCTATATCTATCATAGCTAACAACTCAATCCATTCACAAAGTTAAGTCAGACTTGTTACATTCTAAAGTAATCTAACATTCTGTCATATGCTATAGTTAATATCTTTATTTCCAAGTGCACATGATTGTCCATCTAGTGCTTGGATAATCTTTTTGATTTCGGTCCTTTATATTATCCTTAAGCTCTATTTTAACAATGATAAATAAATTAAATATAACTAACACGACAAAAAAAAATCAAATATTTCACCACAATTCTATTCACACTACAATAATTCATGATACAAGGTACAAAAATATAAATCTAAACAATTGAGACTACATTCTTTGTATAAGCTTAGGGGTGTAACTGAGCCGAGTCGAGCCAAGCATTAGGCAAGCTCGGCTCGGCTCAGCTTTAAAGGAGTAGGCTCGAGCTCGACTCGAGCTCAACTTGTTCTTGGCTCGAGCTCAGCTCGAGCTTGTTCTTGAGTTGCTCGACCTTAGCTCGAGCTTGCTCGACAAATGCTCATTTGTACCAAGCTCGAGCTTGCTCGCTTGGTTAGCTCGTGAGTTCGGGAAAGAGCTCGTTTAGAGCTCATTTAAGGCTCGTTTAGAGCTCGATTAGAAGGCTCGTTTAGAGCTTGTTTAGAGTGCCCGTTCAATGCTCGTTTAGAGATTGTTTAAAGTTAATATGAAAATGTTCAAAATAAACCTTAAAATATACAAATCCAATATTACATAACCAAACATATTTAAAGAAAATGTTCATCTAAATTAGCCAACATACAACTAAATTAAAAAGATAAGACAATAAAAGTTCAATTAACTTGATTGAAGTTCAAGAGTTAAAATAGCTATCATGTTCATTTGTAGGAAAAATTTGTTGTGCATCAAGTCTTCTTCATGATATCCGCCTGCTTAAAATTTTTTTTTAAAAGAAGAAGAAAGAGATTATGCAACAAAAAAACTTTCTTACGCAACTTATCGAACAAATCCTCTTGTTTATTATGCAAAAATAAAAAAGATAAGCATCTCTATGTTTATTAGTCAACATATCAGATTTTTAAATGACAATGTTACTATAAAATTTTACTTCTCTCATTTATATGAACATTTGTATGCTTATAAAAATAATTAATTATATAGAACATAGTAAAAGAAAACAAAGAGAGAAGGTTTAGAGAAAGATTGTTACCACCACATACGAAGATCACTTGGTTAGGATTAAACTATTAAAAAACTCAAGCTGCACTCACCAAATTTTTAGTTAAGTTGATGTCAAATTTCAAAAATCATGATCACATAAACACAAAGATAATACCTCTGCATAATCAACTTCAAGTGAGAGATATTTTAATCTCTTTAATGTCCTCTTGATCCTAAAATAAAGTTCAACAAGCATCAAAAAATAAATAAAAATCAGCAGCTGAAATACCAAAAAATTAAAATTAAATATAAGATATAAAGTATGAGATATTAGTATTACTTTTTTTTTTCTCTTTATCCCATAGTAGGCACGTAACCAATCTTTACCGCATAACAAAATATGAATAGTGTTTGCTCCTAAAGATGCACGGTATGGATCAATGACTCTCCCCCTGCACTAAATGTGGATTTCGATGCTACAGTTGTGTTTGGGATTGACAAAAAATCTCATGCCATCTTTGATAACACTTTGAACTTTAGAGCATTCATCTTCCACCACTCTAATACATTGAAATTTGAATCATCATCACAAATATAGACATCTTCTTCTAAATAAACATCTAATTCTGATTTCACTTGTTCAATTAATAATTCAATATTTTTAATATAAGTATAGAATTCAGCCCTCCCTCTAGTTTTTCATTTAACCCCAACATTAGAAGATTCTTTTTGAATTTCAGCTTGACCTTCTTTTCACCACCCTTTGCTTTATGAGCTTCAACATAATCTCTATAAATCATGTGCAATGTCTCACGAATCGTAGTAACATGCTCAATCTTATCAGGTTTAGAATAAATATAAGGAAAACACCAATCAACCAATTGTATCTTATTTCTAGGATCTAAAACTACTGCACAATAAATCAATAAATTGCAATCACCCTAATATTTATCAAACTTATCTTTCATCTTCCTAATCATGGAGTGTATAAAGTCATTTTTAGCATAATATTTTTCATCCAACAACTTTTTGACATTATAAAGCTCACGAAGAAATAGATTTGATGTTGGATATTCAGAACCTACAAGAGATATATATGACATTATCAAGTTGTAATTAACAAATTTAAAAAACATGTAAATAAAAAAATGATAAATATTAGTGAAATAAAGTAAATAAGTAATACCTGAAATGATTATGGTAACTTCATTAAACTCTTCTAAAAAATAGCAAACTTCAGCAACTTTCATCCAATCCTCTTTACTAGGCAAAAACATATAATTCAAATCTCTTTGTACATATCTTGGAAAGACATCCTTGAACTTTAAGGCACTTGACAACATAAAATATGTTGCATTCCATCTAGTGCAACTAGAGGTGTCAAACGTGCCGGGCCGGCCCGGCCCGGCACGAGGCACGGCACGGTTCGGCCGTGCCTGGGCCGGCCCGGCACGTTCTTAAACCGTGCCCGGGCCCGTGCCGTGCCCGGGCTAAGATAATCTCGTGCCGTGCCTTGGCACGGCATGCCGGCACGGGTCCATCCCGTGCCGGTTCACGCAGGCACGCGTGGCACTGGCGGCGTGTCACGCGTACCGTGGCGTGAGTCGTAAGTCACGACTCACGCGTCACGCCATGTGACCCATCGGGTCGTCCCCTGGCCCTCCCCCGATAAAAAGACCGCGGGTCGGGTCCAAACAGACCCGACCCGCGGTCTTTTCTGCCGAAACCCGATTCCCGACCCCCATAGAGTCATAGACCCGATCCGATCAATTCCAACGGCAAAAAAAAAAAAAATTCAAACTTGAGCGATTTTCAGCCCTTGGATTCACCTCCAACGGCTAGGGGGCAGAATCCAACGGTTCTCGTGATTATGCCCCTTAAAAATCATAAAAAAATTCAAAAAATTAATAAAAAAAATATCTTTAAAAAAAAAAAAACAATCTTTAGCCTATAAATTCTACCCCCCTCCCTATAACACTTATGTTTTTCAAAAACATAAAACCTCTCAATACATTCTCTCTTACATAAACCGTGCATCTCTCTCTCGGGCCTCGTGATTTTGATTTCGGCTTCGATTTTCGTGAAACTCAACTTGAGTTTTGAACATCAGAGCTTCATACGGTGCACCTTGCACGTGACTGACCTCATTGCTTTTACCGGGTAATATATTTACGTTTTTTTTGTACTTTCTCTTTCTAAAGCTTCTCTCTCTAGAAAAACTTACGAAAAATAAAAAATGACAAATACACCTAACACGTATTTAAATTTGGAAAATGAAAATGTTAGTGTTACACAGACGTCTGAGGCTCCTGAAACTTTGGTTTCTCCTGTCGTCTCAGCCCAAAGTTCTAAAAAACAAAAAACTAGGACTTTTGTAGTTTGGACACATTTTAAAATCATAACACAAGTAGATGTTAGGGGTGAGGAACTTGAAATGACACAGTGCAAATATTGTATGAGACTTTTAACATACAAGAGTACATGTGGGACTGGGCACCTCAAGAGGCATGCTGAAATATGCTCCAAAAAATATGGACCGTTAGATCCTAGGCAAACCCAACTTGGCACTACATTTTTTGAGACTGGATCGAGTTCAGTCTCAAAGTTTACTCCCTTCGTATACTCCAGCGAGTTGGGTATGGACGGCATGGCCAGGCTCATCACATTGATGGGTCTTCCGATCAGATTTTCGGAAGATCCGAGGGTAGTGCGCATCATACATACTTATTTTTAGCCATCCTATCGTAGGATTCCTAGGTCCACATCTAGGAGTGACATACTAAAGATATATAAGTTAGAAAAACAAAAAATAATTAAGGAATTTTTGGCATTTAGTGGAGTGGTGTCCGTGACGTCCGATATATGGACATGTCATGATGATTCTTCTTATGCATGTCTCACGAGTCATTATGTAGATTCTAACTGGACAATCAATAAAAAAAATATTAGGATTCACTGAGATTCTTCATCCTCATGATGGCCCGACCATTTTTGAGTGTATGATGAAAATATTTAGGGAATATAAAATTCAAAATAAAATTTTTAGTGTCACTTTCGATAATGCTGCGAATAATGGAGTAGCGATCAATATGTTTGTTAGGAATATTAGAGACGCACCATTAGGAGGGATATTTCATGTCAGATGCATGTGTTATGTTATTAACTTGATAGTTCAAGCGGGTATGAAGGTCTGTTCCCCCGCGTTGGAAATTATACGCAATGCACTCAAGTATATTCGCACTCCTCGCAGACTACAAGAGTTTGGTAATCTCTGTTTGTCTGCGAATCTTAAGAAGAAGAAATTCCAATCAGATGTGAGACATCGTTGGAATTACACGTACCTGATGTTGGAATCATGTGTTGGATACGAACACGTGATATCCGACTACGTCAATAGTAAGAGTGACGAACTTATTATTGACGACACTGACTGGGCTTCAGGAATTTCATAAATGAAATTCCTGAAGATATTTTATGGCACGACAAACATGTGTTCGTCGGTTTATACGCCCACCACTTGCATTGCACTCCGTTACATATGCAACATTAGTAGCATGTTTAGGAAGTATCGAGCGGACCCGACGCTTAGCCATATGGTTGCAGAGATGGAGACCAAGTACCTGAAGTACTGGTCCACCATTCCATCTCTTTATTGCCTCGCAGCATGCATGGTCCCTAGGGCTAAGGTGGAAGGGGTTGAAAACACTCTGACTTTCATTTCCTCGTGCATGAACCTGGAAGAGCCACCTGAAGGGTTCATTTACGAGAAGTTGACAGACCTGTTCACATACTACGATACTAGGTATGGTGGTGGTGGTGGTGGTGAGACTGTGAGTACGGACACTGATACCTTGTTCGGAGATGACGATTATTCCATTAACCTAGTGAGGGGGAAACATAGGGGTGGACCTTCACATAGGAGCGAGCTGTCTCTGTACTTAGATACCGATTACTGCTCAATCCTATCACCTTCTGACAATAAGAATCTTGATTTATTACAGTGGTGGAAATCATATGAGTCCGCCTATCCCGTGTTATCTAGGATGACACGGGATCTACTGACTCCTCCGGTGTCGAGCGTAGCATCGGAGTCTGCTTTTTCTGTTGCAGTGAACGTGATTTCGGATAGGAGATCGAGATTACGTCCAGATATGGTTGAGGCCTTGGCATGTTTGAAGGATTGAGAGGAATCGAGATTTAGCATCAGTGATCGTGTTGAAGCTGGGACTGTGACAGACATTGCAGTCGCATCCACATCCACATCCACTACGATGGCGGAGGAGGTGATTGCCGATGATGATGATCCATATGATACTGATCTTGATGTTGCGGCTGTTGATTCTCATGATATGCCGCTTGACGATTGATGCTCATCTGCTCTTTTTTTTTCGATGTTTTTTTATTTATTTTATTTATACACTTTGTTTGTACTTTGTACCATACGTTGTGTTGAAACTTATACTTGTTTTGTTCGGACTATTGGTTTCAAAAGCATGAATGGTAATTTTTCATTTGTGTTTTTTAATTTTTTTTTAATTAAAATTTTTACTAACTTAATGTATTTATTTATTATTTTACGATTTAAATTTTATTTTAAAATTTAATAACTTTAAATTTCAATATATAATTAATAAATTATAATAATAAAAAAAGCTAAACTTAATTGAAAAAAATTTTTTTTTTCTAATATTTGTTTGTTTTATTTAATTTTAAATGTAATAATTTTTACAAAAAATTATATTTTTTAATTATTACTAATACTCTAAAATCTATACAGAATCTTAATAAAAAATTTTTTAAAAAAAAAAAAAATTTTTTTCTAATCTGCCATTTTGGCATTTTCAGCCCGTGCTCGTGCTTGGCTCCCGGGACCCGGACCCCGGTTGAGCCGGTCCCGCGTTGCGGCTCCCGCCCCGCCTGCCCTGCCTCTGCCATGCGCCCGTGCCGCCTGGCCAAGCCAAGTCGTGCCCTAGCGGGCCGGGCACGGTACGGCACGACCTTGCCGGGCCCACGGGCCGTGCCGTGCCCGCCTTTAACTCACCGTGCCGTGCCGGGCACGGAACGGTAGCACGACCGTGCTCGTGAAAAATGGGCCGTGCCGTGCTGGGCCGGCCCTTTTGACACCTCTAAGTGCAACAATCAAGGATAAGTTGTTTTGAAGACAACTTTAATTGCTTCACAATATCCCCAAAAATATTTAAACGACTCTCTGATTGTATTACATACTTAATGCTTTCCCGCACATTCTTAATGATCTCTCCAATTTCAGATAACCCATCTTGGTCTAAGAGATTTAAAATAAATATGGGCACAACATCTTACATGAAACAACTTTCCACTAAGAGGAAGCTAATTTTTGTATGAAAGATTGTCCTTCAACATGCGAACAGCAACATCATTGTAGGTTGCATTATCAACCGTCACTATCCAAACTCTGTCTTGGATCTCTCAATCAACCAAACATTTCCTTAATGCATCACAAGTAGCAACTCCGGAATGAGGTGGAGGTATATCGCAAAAATTGAGAACCCGCTTCTGAAGTTTCCAATTTGAATCTATGAAATGGGAAGTAACAATCATATATGAAACTTTTTGATTAGTTGATTTTCATATATCGGTAGTTACACTTACTTTATTTGTAGATTTCAATAAGGTAGAAACTTTCTTCTTCTCCACTTTATAAGAAGCAAAGCAATCTTTTCTGATGGTTGCACGACTAACTGATTGATAATGAGGAGTTGCAGTCTTCATCAACAAATTAAACACTTCATACTCTACAAATGAAAATGGTAACTCATGAACCATAATCATATGAGATAATACCTCTCTGATCTTAGATTGGTCATATTTAAAAATTTGCACCTTAGCTGCCATTTCAGACTCCGAAAAAGAGGGATTGATTGTTAGCTCCTTTTGTCCGGACAACTTTATTTTTCTCCTCTGACAACTCTCTAGGTGCCTATTATATTGAGTTGTAGGACCACCCTTGGAATACGTAAAATGACTCTTACAATGAATGCATTCTACCTTCTGTGATTTATCAGGATGTGTGACTACTTTAAATTCATTCCACATTTTGGATGTAAACTTTCTTATCTTTGCACACTTGGTGTTATCATCTTGAGTATCTTCAATATTACCAACCCCATCAACACCAACACTTGTAAATTCTGTATTTTTCTTATTTAAATTAATATTTGTTGCATCAACAGCCGCAACAATGTCCATTATAGGATTTTTTTGCGAATTTTCTGAGGATAATACATTTGAAGAAGAATGGTCTGACATTCTCTTGATAAGAATCAACACTTACACTCCATCCCTACACATCATAACAACAGTAATAATATAAGTATTTGAGAGAATCCAAACTTGCATGTAACCTCATTATTTAAGGCAATTAATGTGACAAACATTCATTCTAATAGTCATTCACACAAATCACATCATTCTATATATATATAATTTTAAATTTTATTTTAACTTTTTTTATGTGAAGATTAAATATTCTCTTAAATAAGTCAATATTGAAACATATTTAATCAATTTTATATTTTTAATACCCAAATAAAATAAGATAAAAATAATTATTTTTTGTTTGTTGGATTAGGTTTCAACTTTTAGTAAACAAGAGCCACTAAAACAAAAAGATAATCTATTCTAAAAGGGAGAAAAAGACATATACATATTATAAAAAGAAAAGATATTAGACAAAACATAAGGATAGTCTAGCTCATACTCCACTATATCATTAAAGTAATACTATGTGAAAGTTGAAAATCATTTTTTAGATGATTGCTAATCTTTTTTCACTTTAATCATAAAAGAAGAAGATAAGGATGAGTATCAATAATCATGTCTCAATTCCAAACCATGGGATTTACAAAAATATGAACCCATATTCATCTAGATTCAAATTTTTGGAGATAAATAATTGATTCGAATTATTTCAAGCAAAAATTAGAAAAAGAAAGTCATCAAAAATCCAAGGAAAAAAAATTGAAATGGCACCCTTATCTCAAGAATGAATGAGAAACTAAATATAAAAAGGTTCTCCATGTGTAGTTAAGTAATTTATTGAAAAAAAAAAAGAAATCCACAACAATAATTGCAAGATTTTACCAAAGGTGGTCTTAGTGATTTTTCAGAACCCATGGAATCCTCCACTCTCCATCTCCCTATCTCTTGTCTTCTCTCTCAGATCTGGTCTGAAATTGAATTATTTCATACTCAAAACAGTTCCTGCCAATGTTGGATCTTGCTTGTAGGGCTTTCCAATATTACAAATTTGAAGAAAAAATGAAATGAAACAAATATGATTGAGGCATCGATTGTTGAACTTACCAGGGCTAAGGTTTTGAAGAGGATCTGCATCCACCTCTCCTATTGACGGTATCGATCGGGCCAATGCTCTAGTCAAATCGATCCAATGATAGATCAAATAAAGGAAAATGGCAGAGAAATAGTAGAGAAAAACCAGAGAAATAAAAAGATGTCTAGACGGATTCATGGGAGAGAGAGGGGAAAGAGATGATTTTACGAGAGAGGAGCCAAATAGATAGAGAGAAAGAGGTTGACCTAAGGGGATTATCATATAGATGGGGGGGGGGGGGGGGGGGTGGTTGTAGGGAGTAGATGTGTTCTCTTAATTTTAATTTTTATTATATTATATTATCTTTATCTTATTTATTTATTATAATTAATTTGTAAAATCCTAGTCTATTAATATTATAACTTAAAAAGTTAAAAAAATCATAAACCTATTATTTTATTATAAATTTATAAATTAAAATGTCAATTACCTTAATTTTTAAGTATACATCAATTAATTAATTATATTTAAATAAAATAAATGTTAATTTTTTCTATTTCAAATTAATATAAAATAGTATGAAAAATATATAGCTTATTAGTACAAACTAAAAAATCCAAATTTTATTAGTACCCAATTTTATCTAGATCCGAACAAGGGATAGAAAAAAATTACAAAATTGAAAAGAGGATTTATCAAAGAGGAAAAACAAATGAGAATGGAAAAAAAAGAAGAGATGCTTTAGATTTGTATCAGAAAATCTAGGTAAAGAGAAACTCACCTTTCAACATTGAAGAGAGAGCCGTGGAAACATATCTCAAATTTTATGGTTTTAAAGAAGAAAAGGAACTATTGGTTCTTTTACTAACCGCTGCTAAATAACCACTGCATAAATGATGATATGTGGTAGTGAGATTTTTTCAAATTTATATATGTACCTTACCAGAATAATTTTATAATTTATATGTTTTATTTAAATTTGATGATAAAGATAATATAATTCATTTTATTTTGGCTTGAATCTAAATAATTTCTAATTATAAAAGTTTAAAATTTAAAATACAAACTCAAATAATTTTCATTGGTTTTAATTTGTTCAAAAATAAATCAATATTATTTGTCTTTATATAAAACATTAGACATATAGGTCCGTTTTTTGTCCAAAAAAGTTTTCCCTTTATTCGTACTTTTATATATATAATAGATTATATTTATTTAATATTAATACTTAAACTATATCATGATGTCCTCTGTAGGTTTTTTTTCTTTTTAAGTATATACACTTTGGTAATAACCACCTTAGACAATAAAAAAAATTCTCATATTAAGGTGATAAAAATTAAGTAATATAAAAGTAGTTAAAAACAAAATTGCTTAAAAATTTAAAAAGAAATTATACCTATTTAATACCACAAAATAATACTAATATATACATGTATTAAATAATAAACGAGCTTGTTCATGAGCTTATTTAATGAGCATGTGAATGAGCTTGTTCATGAGCTTACTTAACAAGCCTACTCGCAAGCCTACTTTACAAGCCTATTCACGAGGCTGCTCACGAGCCACGTTCATGAGCTTGCTCATGAGTCACGTTCATGAGCTTGCTCACGAACTTGGTTCACAAGTCTGTTCACGAGCCTGGTTAACGAGCATGCTCACGAGTCTATTCATGAGCCTGCTCACGAGCCACGTTCATGAGCTTGCTCACAAGCCACGTTCATGGGCTTGCTCACGAGCTTGGTTCATGAGCCTGGTTAACGAGCTTGCTCACGAGCATATTCACGAGCTGACGAGCCAATTTTGAGAGTACTCGGGCTCGGCTCATTTAACTTATGAGCTTCAAAATTATGTTTGGGCTTGACTCATTTAACTTAATAAACGAGTTCGAGCGAGCTTCTAACGAGCCGAACGCCGAGCAGCTCGTGAGCAGCTCGACTCAGTTACAGTCCTAATAGGAGCTCACTCCCATCTAGATTCAAGCTTTCACTACTAGGTTCTAAATTATCATCATTTTGATTTATTACTTCAATAACTTTTTTTTCAATGTTATATAAAATTTTTGTATTTTTGTTAATCTAATACTTCCCTAGTTCACCTAAAATGCATACTCATAAAATTACATAGTTATTGCCACTTTGTTATGTTGCCTAATTTTTTTGATTAGATAGTGTCCCAAAAGCATATTAGTAAGGGTATCTCATCAATAAAACTCCATAGTATATAAGTTATATAAGTAGAAAATAGAACTTTCATCTAGATATCAATTTCACATGGATTGTTTCAATAGTTCGGCCATCAATAGTGAATCAACTCAATTCTAGTAAATTGGATATTTTGGATTATGATATCAATCTTGAATCCATAATTTTTCTATTTAAATTATATGATGTATATTCAAATAGCTTGAATTATATCAAAATTGGATACATAATGAAGGTATGATTATTGTATATTTACTCATTTTCTCAACAACATATAAGGTGATTATCACTATTGAGCTTATTCAAAATGTTAGCCCTCTAATAGCTATCCCCTCAGCATGTCACTACTAAGATGCCAAATCAACTTAACTCTACACTCATTGATGATCTCATACCTTTTAGCAAACTCATCAACTACCATTGATGATTATTTCATATATAAATTCTTTTACTTCAGCCTTACATGTCTTCAACATCATCCCTCAATACTCAGCTCCTGCACTCAATTGTGCAATAATATCGCATTTCCTATTCCTCCATCATATTTCCTCACTCAAATGTATGCCCTGAAATTGATCATTGATCATCATTGGCTCTTGCCCAATCAACATCAACACATACATTTATGTTTTATTTTTCATTGTTTATAGAGAATATGATTCTCTTTCCTAAAACATATTTTAAATAATATAGAATTCATATGAATGATTTCATATGTTGATCATTAGGATAATGAAGGAACTAGCTAATCACACTTAATTCGTGGTTATGATCTAGTCTCAGGTGAGCCAAATACATTAATCTTCTAACAAGTCTTTGATATCTACATCTCTCAAATTGGTACTTGGTTTGTCTCATGAAATAATTTTAGATCTTCTACTAGAGTGTCGGCTAATTGTCAAGGAGATTTTTATAGCAAGTTTAAGGTATAATTTGCATGAGATAGAAATATCTATTAGACTCATCAAGATATTTCAATAACAAGAAAGCATTTTAAGCGACCTAATTACTTCATTTTGAATTCTCTAGACAAGTATTCTTGTAAGGTTGTCTTTTCATATGGATCATTGCCTTAAATGATGATATTATCCACATATATTATGAATGTAGTGATTTTCCTACATTGCTTCTTCAAAAAAAAAGTGTGGTTCAAATTATTTTGCAAGTAGCCAAAAGGATGTCATGAATTTAATGAATCGCCTAAATCAAACATTTAAGAATTATTTTAATCTATATAGTGATTTCTTTAGTTTGTACATCTTTTGCCTTTGTTTCTTTATCATTAGGCACTTCAATTAGTTATCCATATCATCTTCTTCAAATAACTCATCATGTTCAAATTTTCTTCAAATTGATATGATAAAATAACTCATATAAATTTATAACTAAAGATAACATGACTTAGATGTTTTATTTTTGGCTATAGATGAAAATATTTTGGTATAATATACCAGGTTTTAAAAGTTAATTTTGGCCATAGTTGAAAATGAAAATGTTTTGGTATAGTAAATCTCATTATTTCGTGTGTATTCTTTTTTCCACCAATCTTGCCTTGAAGTGTTTTATTATATCATCTACTTTTTATTTTATCTTGTTGACCTATTAACACCTATTTGATTTTTTTTCCATGATAATGAATAAGCACCAAGCATCATTTTTTATGAGGATAAGTATTTATTCATTATGGGTTTCCTTCTAATGTCAACCAAGGCTTCATGTATATTGTTAGGTATACATACAATATATAATTGCCTGAAAATTAATTTAATAGTTTTTGACAAGTGATGTGTTAAATAATATCTTACTTCACCAACCCATTGAAGCTCATATGTGGATCTTTGAATACCTCTGGTATAACATCTTGTAACTCCCTCCTGGGTGATTCAAGTATCATTATAAAAATATCCTTATTGATTTTGTGTGTTGATTGAGAGAAACTCAAAATTATGTGCTTCCTACTTTATAGGAGCCCCCATTCCCATTTAGATCCAATCTTTCACTACTAGGTTCCAAATTATCATCATTTTGATTTGTTACTTCAATAACTTCTTTTTCAATGTTATATAAAAAATTCTGATTTTTTAATCTAGTTCACCTAAAATGCATAATAAAAAAAAATTACATAGTTATTGTCATTTTGTTATATTATTACTTCAATAACTTCAATAAAGATCAACAGGTATATTAGTTTTACAAGTAGTCAAGAGAAATTTTATCTAAATATCAATTCTACTTGGAATGTATTAATGGTTCAATCAATCAATAGTAAAATAATTCAATTTTACTAAATTAGATATTTTAGATTATGATATCAAATTAAAATCAATAATTTATCTATTTAATTTATATGATATATGTTCAAATAGCTCGAATTATGTCATGTTCAAATATAGAATGAAAGTTGTATAGTTATATAATTACTGCTTTCGCTAATAATATATAATATAATTATCACTATTGAACTGATCCCAAATAGTGATCCTCTATAAGCTATTCACTTGGTATGTCACTATAAATATGTTATATCCTTTTCATTCTAGAGTCATTCATGATACAATACCTTTTAGGTAACTTATCAACTTTTGGCTTCATATATTAATTAATAGGTAACTATCCTTGATGGTTGCTTCATATATAAATTCTTATACTTTGGCCTTATATGACATAAAGACAAAATTAATATGATTTGTAAGTATCTATACTTTTGGCTTCATAGATATCATACTCACTTAATTAATATATCTTTTCCTCAAATTCACTATGAGAACCATATTTGTGAAAACAACTCAACAAAAATATTTCCACCTTATGATACATAATGTACTCACACATGTCCCAAAGTTTACCTATTATTATCCTACTTCGTTATGACAGGTACTCTCACACTAAAGGTGAAAACCTTAAAAAAATATTCTAGGGATTTGAGAATCACATCCCCAACTTTAGAGATTAGCTTATTTCTTGCTTTCCTTTCTTGTGTGTTGAGCCCCTATAGAATGTAAAATTCACCCCATGTGTTTGGTAGCTAAGCATTAGTTTTTTTTTGGTGCATGAAAAAAGAATAATGATAGAGTTTTTTCTTGATTTATTGCTCTTCCTCTTTTATACTCGAATGATTTTACATCACTTTAAATAGAAAGTCATAATTTTTTTTTTAAAAAAAGTCACTACTTTGATTTTCATCTCTTAAGCCCAAGGTCATGACTTTAAAATTGGTCAACTCTATAATATTTTTCTATCTTTATATAATACAAAGTCATGGTGCTGAATAATGCCCATGTTATATACCCATTGTCTTTATAATACAAAGTCATGATGTTGATAATGATCATATCTCATGTGTTTGTCTTTCTTGTTTATCATACGACCATAATGTTGAAAATGACCATAGCATTTTCATGGCCTCTTATGTCATAATATGACCATGATACTGGGAAAAAGCCATGACACAAAATATGGCTTTTCATGTGTCTAAAGTTGTCATGTCACTGTGAATAACAATGATATTGGCCTTGACTTATTTCATATACTATATGGACATGATATTGCAAAAAGGGCAATGTATTAACAATTGGCTTGAACATGAAAGTTATAGTTTTGCATTCTCTTAAGGACAAAATTACTTGCCTTGGAAAATGGTCATACCCAACTAAATGTCCTCTATATAATTTCATGTTTAGAAGTTATGATACTGAATAATGTTTATGACTTTGGCCTGATTAGTTTGGGCTTTAAAACTTTTCATAACTTAAAATATATGACTTGGTAAAAAGGCTACAATTCTGACTTGAGACTATCAGGCTATATTAAAAATAAAGTTATTGTGTTATAAAGTGGTAGTGATTTTTAGTACTAATAGGTTACTTATATACTGTAATATGAAATTAATATCATAATCATTTAATTGTTATAAGATAAGTATGACTATGACTCTATGATAACATCATAACCATAATTAATCTATTACAGAGTTGGAGGATTATTCAAATGAGTTAGTAGTATCATGAGGTACACAAATTGTCATAAATAATTAGGCAGAGTTTTGATCAATAATGGATGCCAAAACTACTTGATGCTTCATAATATATCCATTAGCTGAATATCTCTAAAAACCCATTGATTCCATGATTATTCATCAAAATCCACTAAAACTATAATGTCATGAAATAAATCTACATGTATCTCATTCTCATACTTACACATTGTCAAAAATCATCAAAATACTCAAGAATATTTGGTAGTTTGAATACTGAACAAATTAATATACTAAAACTATTATTCGTCCCCAAGTAATAACTTTCCCTTCGTAAACAAAGAAAATTCCAACATTTCAAATGAAAAATATTTTTTCTCTATGCCTAGGTTTGAGTGTCACAGGGTCTCAGCATAGTGGAGAAACTTCATGTGAACACTCTAAAAGTTGCAATGAGGGTTGAGTTCCACTACTATACTCAAAAGTTATTGGGTGTTCATTTATGTGGTGATATAAAATTTTTGTGTTGCCTCCTAAGCAACACTATATTTAACATTCATAAATAAACCATAAAAATCTCATTTTCTCTATTAGAGATTTTTGTTATTTAAGCAAACTTTTCAGTGTACTATTTTATCCACTTATTTATTTTTTTCATCGGTCTTGCTTCAACTATATTTGCTTCAACTATACTTGCTTCATGGGTATTTTCTTCATTGTAAGTCATGGCTTTAGTGAATATCATGGTTTCTTCTTCCATGTTATCTTGGCCTTTTTATTTTTGAATCCTCCAAAGTTATGATGCTAAGCATAGTAATAGTTTTGCCTTTAATCTTTTTTTATCCTTGTTATTCTATAAACTTAAAAGTCATGGAACAAAGTATAGTAATGGCTTTATCTTTGTCTTTTTTACTCTTTTTATTATATAACTCCAAAGTTCAACAGTGTGTACAACTTTAGCTTTGTCTTAGATTTTGATGGACTATTTCATTATACAACACCAAAATAATGATGTTGTACATAACCACAACTTTATCTTCAAGATTTCCTTGGGCAATTTATTTATGTACCCTCAAAGTTGCAACATTATGAAAATCTACAACTTTGTCATTGAACTATGTTTGATCATTTTCTTTTTGTAATACCAAAGGAATGGTACTATGCATAGTCATAGATTTATCTCAGATTAGATCTTCCATAGTTTATAACTCAGCTTTGTCTTTCTCACTTGTTTCCTTAACTTTCTTGAAGTTATTAATATATGATTTCTCTAAGGTTTTGACTTCAAAGAATACCATATCCAACCTTATAGTAGTCACATTCAACATTTTCCTCATTTTCATAACTAAAAAATAGTTATTCCTTAACTTCATCACTTCCACAACTCAAAGTTATTATTCTGCTTCATCTCATTCATCTTCATTTGAATAGTAGTTTTTTATAAAATCATTCCAACAGAAGTCCACATTTTTTTTACATTATAGCGTGGATAAGATTGTCTACTCTTTAATAACCCATCTCATCATCATCTAGACCCCATAATAATTTGTAAAGATTAAACTTTATTTACTCATCACCAACATGGAGAGTGAACTTTTTTTTTCTTGATGCTTGCAAGGGCTTGTCTAGTGGCCAAAAATGGCTATCCCAATATTAATGGTGCATAGTTATTTTTCTCATATCTAATCAACAAAATCTAGAGGAAAAATAAAGGTACTCACCTTTAATTAGTATATCTTTGATAATCCCATCTAGGTACTTCATAATATGATCAACCATTTTGAGTGAGAGAGAGGTTGGAGTAATTTTTTTGAGATTCAATTTTTACATAATTGATAAGGACATCAAGTTGACACATGACCCTAAGTTGCATAATATTTTTCTAAATGTGTATTCTCCAATGGTGCATGATATAGTAAAACCTTTGGGGTCTTCAATTTTCTCAAAAATATTCTTTAAATAATTATGCTACACTTCTAGGTCATATTCATGATCCCATATATTTTTAACTTTCTTTTACTATTCATTATAACTTTCATAAACTTCACATAATTTGAAATTTGGGATAGAGTTTCTACAAATGATATATTCACTTCTAATTTTTGAAATATTTTGAGAAACTTCCATTTCTAAAATATTAAGGAAATGGAAGATTCATCAAAAAACATAACCTTAGCTTCATTCCGATTCATTTATTTATCTCAATAACCTTAGTTAATCTCTAGTCACTCTTCCATGTCTTCCCTTCCTTCCATTACATCTCAAGGTAAGATTTAGTCTTGCACTTCCTCTAAAATCATAGCTTTATTAGGTATTGTAGTTTTAGAGTCTTCATCATTGGAAGTATCTTTAATGGGAGTTGCACATTCTTGGAAAATTTTAGTGCAAGCCATGATTTTTTGTCAAGTCATGACATTATCAGCTCCAAAAGTTCTAGAATACTCTTGCTCAATGCATTGCTTATGTAACTCTTTTCTACTTCTAAGCAATACAGATTAGAAATTCATTGGATCTACTTCAGTATCACATGGCAATTCATTTACTCTTTTTTCCATCATCAATAATATCAATCATCCAATTAGACCTTTTATATTTCTCATTGTCAAACTTGTTTGATCCATTCTTACTTTAAGCTTCCCTATCTGATTATCTTAGGTATTATTTCTCTTTATTAATTTAGTTAAGATGATATTCATGCTTATTTTCAAGGTTGTCTTCTCTTTTCTTCAGTATAGTTTATAATTGAAGCTTGATTCTCCTTGATTATTATAACTCACCACATTGTACCCAAAATTTCTCAAAAGCTTGCTCAACATTCCGTCACCTACTCCCAAAGCCTCCACATGAATATTTTTGTGATTTATCATTTTCGAATAAAAGTCCATCAAGAAATTATTATTAGGTCAAAAAATATATCATTTTCTTTGCATTCCATTGCCTTCCTCTATTTAATAAATGAGATCCAAGAACATCATTTCACATGGATGCAAAATGACAATCTCTCATGATTATCTTTTCTTTTCTTCTTAGGTATCAAGCTTTCTTATAGGAACTTCCATTATTACTTCAATTATGTTATACTAATCTAACTCTAATACTATAGCTTATCTTATTTCAAAGGAATGACCTATTGGAGTTTGATAGTTCTTCTTTGTTTGATCCTCCTAACAAATAATATGGCTCCTCTAGTGATTTATTTATAATCAAACCTTCAATGAACATATCAATCATATACCTAATCATATAGTTCATCCCATTGTAGAATATTTGGGATAAGAACCATAACTAGAACCCATCTTGAGGGAACATCTTCAATAACTTTTTAAAATAGTCTCAATCATCATATAGAGTTTATTTCTCATCTTTCTAAAACTAATTTATCTCACTTTAAAATTGACAAGTAATTTAAGGTGGAAAAAAATATAGTGAGAAAGGTCCTCACTAACACTAGTTCATCCAACTCTCAATGGAGTCATGAGATATACACTTGAACCAACTTCGTGCCTTATACCTTAATAAAATGATTATAGATATAACATTATTACATTAGAAATAACTCTAATCATCCTTACAATACTTCATAGCTTCAAAAGCATCATATGTTTATTATAATTCTCTATTGCCCTTTTGTTGCACTAGTATTATTGAACCATAGATATGAGTTTTGGCTTCAACTCAAAATTATTTGCTTCCCCTAGATGTATTCAAATACTTGAATAACTATCCATCATCATGAACCAATAATAATCTTCCAAGTATAGTGGTTGATGGGTTATTGGATATCTTGCTCATTGCCACTTGAGGCTTTCGATTTCTATCAGTTCACTTATATGCTATTTATCAACTTTTTGTTTGAAAATTACTCTTTTAGTTCTTTTTATTTCTGAGCCTAGAAGAATTAGCTCAATACTTGAATTAACACTAGTTGGGTTATTATGTTTGGAAAGTGGATAGTTGTATTTTAGTATTTTGATTATCTATAGATAATCAAAATACTAAAATACAACTATCCACTTTCCAAACATAATAACAAGACTAGCCATTAGATTAAGAAGGATTTATCAAACTTAATACTATATAAACTACTAAAAAGAAAGTATCCCTTCACAAGGATAATTACGTCAATTCATATTGCCTAACCAGACTAAGCAATTCCTAATAATAAAGCTGAAAATTTATTATTACTTTGTTATTTACATAATTTTATTAGTTAGACAATATCCCAAAAATTCATTAATGCAAGTATTTTATCAATAAATATCTATAAGTATATGATCATACAAGTAGTAAAGATGATTTTTTATCTAGATATCTATAAGTATATGATCATACAAGTAGTAAAGATGTTTTTTTTATCTAGATATCTATAAGTATATGATCATACAAGTAGTAAAGATAATTTTTTATCTAGATATCAATCTCACAAAGATTGTATCAGTAGTTCAACCAATCAATAGTGAAACAACTCTATTCTTGTAAATTTGATATTTTGAATTTTGGTATCAATCTTAGATTTATGATTTGTTCATTTAATATATGTGATGTTTGTTAAAATAGCTCTAATTATAAAATGTTTGGATATAGAATGAAGTTTGAGTTATTGTATAATGACTCTTTTTCCCAATAACACACAAGATAGTTATAATTATTGATGGCATCCCAAATAGTGCTTCATTTGTAGTTATTTCCTTGATACATCACTACTAAGATAAGAAATCATATCTATTTAAGAGAAATTTATAATCTCATACCTTTTAGGCTACTCATCAACTATACTTAATGATTGATTCATATGTACACTCTTATTATCTACCTTGAGTATCATAAAGACCAAAAATTGATATTATTTGTAAATATTTATACTTTCAGTTTTGTAAATATTATGATCACACAATTAACATACTTTACTTCAAGTTTTATAGAAGAGGAATCATATAGTTGAAATCAACTTAAATGAGCTACCACAACCTTGTGAATCATAGCGTACTCATACATATTCTAAAGATTACTTATCACCATGCTCCTAAGTGTTGATGTGACTCTCACACTAAGATGAAACCTTTAAAAGAATGTTATACACAATATCCACCCCAATTGAGAATAAGTTCTAATACATGTACAATGGATAGAATTGTAAAAGTATTAATGCTTTTGGCTTCATAAAATCCATATTTATAATAAATAACATACATAAATTTTGAGTTTTAACATATAAGTTTATCTTGTACATCACGATTAGAAGGGCTATCACTTTCTTACTACCACATGTATGAGTGAGTCTCAAGGTTTATCTATCATTGTTCATCATGATTCATTAATATAAATCCATTTATAAATCATACAATTAGAGTTGCACAAACCCTAAACCACAAACTATTTTAATAGAAATTCCTAAATATACCTTAGAGAGAGGAGTTTGAGAATTGTGCTCCCCAAACTCTAGGGATTAACTTATGTCATTGATCCCTTACTTACTTTTGGATCCACTAGCGAGTGTGAATTTTCTCCTAGGGTTTGGTAGCTTTATGCCTTTGGCTTTTTGCTTGGAATATGGAAAAAGAAGAAGGATACATATTTTCTCAAATTTTATCTATTTCTCCTTTATACTTGAATGATTCTTCATCACTTTAAGTAGAAATTTATGGTTTTTTTTAAAAAAAATTATAAACTCTAAAATATATTCCAATCTTTATGTAACATAAAATTTGCATGATGGGGTAATGGCTATGATTTGGGTCTAATGTCTTTGTAACACAAAGTCATAATATGGAGAATAATCATGCCTTTGGTGTTTATCTTCTTGTTCATCATATGGTCATAACACTAGGGATGGTTTTGGCATTGTGAATGGTCTCTCATGTTATAATATGGTTGTAGTACTAGGAAATGATCATGACACAAGAATGACCTTTCATGTCTCTCAAGTGGTCACAATAGTAAAAATATCAATGATACTGGCCATGACTTCTCTTTTTTATTATATGGTTGTGACATTTTAAAAAGGTCACAACACTAAGAATCAACCCAAACATAAAAGTCATAGTTTTTTTTTCTCTTTAGGAGTCATAGCATTGGGAAATGGTCACACTTGAGTAAATGCTTTCTATATTATTTCATGTCCAATAGTTGTGATGATAAATAAGTGTCATAACTTTGACCAGAGTAGTTTTGGCTATATAACTTTCTATAGCTTAAAAATTGCTATTTTTAAAAAAAGCTACAAATCTAACTTGAGACTACTGAGATATATTAATGATAAAGTTATAGTGTCAGGTAGTGGTCATGACTTTTGGTACCAGTATGGTACTTAATGACTATGACATGAAATTAATATCATATTCATTTATATGATATGAGATAAATATAGTTGTGATTCAATGATGATATTACATCCACAAATAATATGTTGCATAGTAAGAAAATTGTACTAATGAGTTGGTAAAGTGATGACATACCAAGATTGACACAATAAATTAGGTAGAGTTTTAGTCAAGAATAAAGATAAAACTATGCAATACTTCATAATCTGCCCATCAACCAAATACTTTAAAAATCCTATTAATTTCATGATTATTTATCAAAAGCCAATAAAACTTCAGAGTTATAAAATCAATCTATAAATGACTTATTTTCATGTTTACACATCATTAAAAATTACTAAAATACTCAAAAAAATCTAATAATTTAAATATTGAATAATAGTATCTTTTTGAGATACTATATTCATAGTGGTAAGCATGAGTTGGATAGGATGATGATAACACTTGTACCACCTTAGTAATAGAAAAATAACATACAAAGATATAATTCAAGAATTGAGGCTTTAACTTACTCTATTGATGTTTATGAAGGTGAACATAGGCCCTTAAGCTAAAGATATGTAGGAAAGGTTTTGAGATTGTTGGAACTACAATAATTTCTTTTAGGCTTTAGAAGAGTATTTAGAAGTTGATAGTGTCAGATAAAACATAATTGATGAGATATATAGTGGAAAGAAGATATTCACCTTAAAAGCATAATGGCATGTGAGCCTTTATTAGTGAGGTAGTCATAACTTCTAACGAACAATGATTCACATCTTTTCCATGTCATTTTGTTATCAAGTATTTGAAAAATTAGTTTGATGGATTGAATGATAATTTTTTAAAATATATTATAACTTAAAATAATAGTATACTCCACTATTAGTTCGGTATGTCAAATATCAAATAATAATAAATATTTTAGTGATTATGCATATTATATTTGTATAGAAAGAACTTTAAATATAATTATTTCACTAAATTATAATTTTGATGAATAATGATGAATGGTTGAGAAATTAGATAGTTTTTGTGAAAAGAGTGAGACTTGGTGGATTTGTTGAGGAGGGTAGTGAAAAGTCATGTAAAATCATAATATACAAAGAATTCAGAGCATTTACTTAAGTTATGACCATTTCTAAGGCCATGACTTTTTGCTCATGAAAAATGATTAAAACTACAACTCATTCCTAGCATCATTGCTTTGGGTTATAGAAATGAAATATACATGATGTGGTCATTCCTTTTATCATAACTTTATATCATAAAAATAAATTACATGGTCATGATCTTTCCCAACACCATGTCTATCTGATGCAAGAGAAAGATCAAAGTTGTAGCTCTTTCCTAGTATCATAACTCTCAGTTAGAGAGATGAAAAACAAAAGTTGTGGTATTCCTTAGTGTAGTAGTAATCTAAAGTAAGAGAGAGACCAAAACTATAACTCATTTCCAGTACTACAACTTTGTATTATAGAACTAAAAAGAGTAGTATCATTCCTCATCATCATGACTTTCTACTTAAAAAACATATTTAGTTGTTTGAGTATAAATGCACAAAATAAAAACTTTAAAGGAGAATTCAATGCCATGAAAAAGAGACAAAAAGATGGGGTTTAGGGATCAGAAATTCACCCAACCCCATGAAAGATTCATGAACAAAAAAGCAACATTAGGTACAAGCATAAATCCAAGAAAGGATTGAATTTTAACTCCCAATCAGAAGCAAATCTGAGGTATATGAATGAGAATTGTTAGTTTAGGGTTTGATTTCTAGATACTCATAAGGGATATTACTAGGAACTCAAAATTTTATGAGATATATTTCTAATTATTTCATATGAATTTCTTTCCAATATGAGACAAAATTAAGGTATAGGATTATTATATAATTTCATGTAATGGATGCTTTAGTAATAAATTTTAATATTTAGATTGTATTGTGGTTTGGCTACTAATTTATTTGGTATTTATATAGAACTAAAATTAGAATTTTACTATCAATGGATCTGTGAGTGTTATTGTGGTTGATGGTGATAGGTAAGTCATGAAACACACTCATGCATAATGGAAAGAAATGATGATCCTTTTGATTGTGATACATGAGACAAACTTATAAGTCAAAACTAAAAATTAAGATAACTATAATCATGCAAGTATGACACTTACAAAGTTGAAAGCACAAATTCTTTTATAAGCTAATCCATTGTCCATATCTTAAATGAATGGACCCTCAATTGATGTGAGGGTTTTATAGAATATTGTCATAAGGTTTCACATTTAATTTGGGAGTCACATGTGGTCATGATAGTTGATGAGTTACTTTATGTCATGATTTTTACTAGTAAGATTAACAAATATATATATATATTAATTATATGAGTATGGTACTTATGAATTTGTAAATGTAAATACTTTTAATATCAAATTATTTTATATCTTCATGACATATGAGGTCAATGAAAATTACTACATATAGTAAGTAAATATTAATAGTAGTTGATGAGTTTCCTAAAAGGTATGTATTTGTAAATAACCCTTGAGTATGAATGATTTTTCATTTCAGTGATAAAGTATCAAGGAGATAACTATGAGATAAATATCATTTGGGAGGGTCCAATAATAAAAATCACCTTGCAAACTATTAGGGTACTAAGATATTTTCACAATAGTCTAACCTTCATTTTTTAAACAAGCACAATAACAACCAAGCTATTTAGAGAGACTATCATGTGTAATAAAATGGATCAACCCTAGAATCTAAGAGTCTTGCCTAAAACCTAGTTGTATCCTTTTACTTATGAGTAATATTTAACTCATAGTTAGTTGATCAAACTGCATACACAATTCCTATGGGAATGATATATTGACAAAAGTCTATTTTACTAATTATATGACCTGTATACTTGTTGGACTAGTTGGATGAGAGACTCTTGCTCAATGAGATTTTGAAATATTGTCTAATCCTAATAATTGGGCAATGTTACAGTGTCATAACAAATTTTTGATACTATTATTAGGAATTGTTTAGTTTTGTTAGTCAACTATAGTTGACATAATATCCTCAAACAAAAGATTGTAATGTTTTTAGCAGTTTGAATAATATTATCTTTTTTTTGCATCTTAATTTTTATTGCTTGTGTTGTGTTACTTGTTTGTATATATTGGTTTAGTTTTTTTCATTTTTTAGTCACAAATCAATATTGCAAAACTCTATCACTAAGCATTAGCTTCATCATATGATGAAGATGAACATGACTAAGTCCAATCTATGACTAAGCATTAGCTTAGTCATATGGTTTAGTTTGGATAATATTATCTTGTAGAAGATGAACAAGTAAAACCCAATTTATCAAAATGATGAAACTTATTTCTTACCAAGTAATGATTTTTATCTCATACCTAACGAGGACAAAAATTAGTTCTAATATTAGAATTTGGTAAGCTATTGAGATTTGAGATCAAAAAGTCATGAAGAGATTTCATTACCTTTAGATCTTCATTTAAATATATAATTGAAAATGAATATTAGAATGTGATAAGCTATTTAGACAAGAAGAGCAAAAAAAAAAAAAAAAGGAAGAAGAGCATGTAAGACAATTGAAATTAAGACTTAAAGGCACTAACTCAAGAAATATTGAATAAAGTGCTACATCAGAATTTCAAATAACTAAAATGAATATGATTTGTTGTGAGAAGGTCATGGAAGTTGAAGAAGCTACAACACTTAAAATGTCATGGCAAAAAAATATGGGCATTCAATACCAACAATCTACATGGAAACTACCATTAAGGTGGTCTTATATATAATATTACTGATCGACATGGAAAATAAAAAAAAAATAAAGTAAAAGACTATATGAAGAAGTTGGTATGGACTACAAAAATTATACATGAAGGGAATGCATTAGGAAATCTCTAACCATGGATATTAAATATAATATTGCTTGTGAAGCAACCCAAGAAGTTTCTTTTTGTTGCATAATAAAATAATTTTTTTTATTGTTCATTGTTTATGCATCACCACTAGATTCAAAATAAACTCCCTCTCGCCCACACACACACGGGTCACATATTCAAATGTAGCTATGATTTTGACCAAATCAAACTCAAAGCTATGCCATTAGCCAACATTGTAACTTTCAAAAAATAGGTGAAGTTGTAATGCTATGTGGCTATTTAAGCTGAGGGAAGGAATACCCTAAGAATCTCAAAATTTTCATCCTTTGTTGATGTTGCAAAATCCAAGTTCCAATACCATGAGATTTGAGAGCTACCATGGATAGCATAATCTTCGAATCCTAAAAATACAACTCAATTTCAAACAATCATGAATTTATTGATGGATAAAAAGGGAGAATGGAGAGTAACTGTAAATAATACATATAGATTTTTGATGCTTGGGAAACTCACAGTGATGAATAAAGTGTGATTATATTTAATTTTCTATTTTTTGTATCTAACACTCTAATTCACAGCTATCATGCAAAATAGAACAATTTTATTTTATGCATTCTTGATTGATTTTAGATTTGAGTTAAAAAAATACTTGAGAATTCAATTCTTAGTTATCAAAAGTGTAAATTCTCTAGCCTAATAATTCACCATTCCTTGATTATATTATTATGTCAAGCTAAGCTATTTTTGATAGATGAGGATAGTAATGAATGGTACCTGAGGGTGTCACTCATGACATTGTTGGTCATTAAAAGAGAGTTTGAAGGAGACATAAAAGGAAAGAAGTTGATCCTCGAATGAGAAGAATCAATAGATATTGAGCAAGAATGATCATATTTTCTTCAAGTTAACATAAAATCTATGAAAAGAAGAGGTGAATAATGAAAAGATGAGGATGCCTACATTGAGCATTATCTAGATACACAAGGATGGATTATTGATAATATTTTTCATGTTTTGGAAAACATGAAGTTGGAAGTCAAAAATAGGGATGAACACTTGACAATTGAGATCTAATCCCTCCTTACAATAATAGTAGAGGAAGCTAAAAATAAGATGTAATATGGAAAGTATATATCTAAAAGAAAGACATATTATTTATCATTACCCAAGAGAAGTTTTTAGATAAAATTTATAAACTCCGAGATGAAGGGATGAAATAAGTGGTGAGTAGGGTGATTAGTACAACTGAATCATTTGGGAGGATTTATGAGGCCATCACAATGGAATGAATAAAAATAGTGGTGATGAGAGAATCAACAAAATAAGAAATTGGAAAAATGCTGTATGAACAAGAAAGAATTATTTTTTGTAGTGAGATCTTTTGAAGGATCACTAAACTCAATTGAGAAAAGATAAGAGGTATTACATAATATTGTGGTGAAGAAATTGGAATCAGTAGCAACCAACAAGGGATATTCATAGATACCACCTACTTCTTTGTCAGTATTTGAATACTATAAAGTAGATTTCTCATTTAAAGAGTTTGATCCTAAAAGAAAGTCATATAACCAACATTTCTCATCTCATTGATATGTATTTTTTTCATGCATAATGTGGTATGTTCAATGTTCAAACTACTAAAAATTTTATGTAATTTGGTAATTCATGATGATATCAGCATGAAAATTGAGAAATTATGTATTTATTTCATGATTTTGAAATTTTTGTGGGCTTTGTTGAATAGTCATGAAATAGATAGATTTTTAAAGGAGTTTGGCTGAGGGGATAGAATATATGTCTTTCATAATTTTACAATTCATTCTTGGCCAAAATTCTACCTAATTAGTCATGGCAATCTTTGTATGTTATGACCCTACTAACTCTTTAGCAAATTCATTTCACTTTATGATATATTCTTTGTAGTTGTGATATTTTTGTAGAGTCGCTAGTTTTAATAGCCAAGTACTCCACTAGTGCTAAAGGTCATGGCCATGTCCTAGTTATCATAGACATAGTCTGAGTGGTGGTGACATTGAATCATGACTATGTAGAGTTAAAGTCATGACAATTACCAGAAACTAGAATTCAGCTATAAAAATATTATGCACAAGTCATGAATATTACCCAATATAATGATTATATGTTATAAAAAGATTGTGATACATTCTAGAATTGCAACTACTTTCTAGAGTGATGACCTTGAGCTAAAGAGAAAATCCAAAGTGATAGTTTTTTTTGAAAGTAATGACTTTCTAGTTAAAGTAATATCGAGTTGTTCATGTATAAAAGAAGAAGAGAAAAATTTATAAAAATCATTAATCTTCTTCTTCTTCCATATGCAAAGAAAAAGCCAAAGCATATCGACCAAACCATAGCAATAATTTCACACTTTCTAGGAGCTCCACAAGTAATCAAAGGACACTAGATATAAGGTAATCCCTAGAGTTGGAGGCAATGACTTTCAACTCTCCCTTTCTAGGGTAGAATTGAGAATTCATATCAAAATCACTTGTGGTCTAGGGTTTGTCTAACTTTTTTGTGTGCTATATAAATGGTTTTTATATAAATGAATATACTATGATTTATAATGGCTTATATAAATTGTTGAATGGGTGATTAAATTTAACTTGTATTATAGATTTGACTATTGGTGGGTTGTACGAGTTGTCTTGATAGATGATGATAGGTAAACTATGAGCTTACTCTTGCATACAATAAGAAGGAAGTGATATCCCTTCTGACCATGATATATGAGATAAACCAATATATTAAAACTCAAATATTAAGTATGTTAATTGTTGTAAGTATGATACTTACAAAGCTAAAAGCATGAATAATTTTATATGCCAATCCATTGTATATGTCTCAGAAAAATTAATTCTTGATTTTGCTAGATATTATATAGAACATTCTAATTAAGATTTTATATTTAGTGCTAGAGTTGCATTGTCATTGATAAGATTAGTGACTAATAATTTTCAAGACATGCATAAGTAAATTATGATAAATAAGATGGTGATAGTTTTTTTGAGTTGATTTCACTCAAATGGTTATTACTAGTAAAACTTGTAAGAAATATATATTAAATTTCAAGTATAGTATTTAAGAAGGTAAAAATTAAAGACTTACAAACTAGCTCAATTCTTAGTCTATATGATACCCGAGAGTGGAGAAAAAAAGTGTACATACAAAACAATCATCAAGGGTATTTAATAAGTTGCCTAAAATATATGAGATTATGAATTACTTTTAAGTAGAGATGAATTGTTATCTCAGTAGTATCATCATACCAAGGGGACATTTATGAGGGGACCATCATTTGGAATGGATTCAATGGTGATAATCACTTTGTAGATCATTAGGGTAAAAAGTCATTACATAATAATCACTCTTTTATTCTATATCCAAACCCAATATAATTCAAACTATTTGAACATACATCACATAAATTAAATGAATAAATTCACATATATAAGATTGATACGACAATCCAAAATATCTATTTTACTAGAATTAAGTTATTTTACTATTAATTGATCAAACTGATGATACAATATCTATAGAATCAATATATGGATGAAAGTTATCTTTAGTACTTATATGATCCATCTACTTGACAAAATTTATTGATGAGATACCCTCATCAATATCTTATGAGATACTACCTAACTAATAAAATTAAGCAACATAAAAAGTCTCACCACTTATCTTCTAGAAAATACTATCACAACCAAGCCACATTCTACCATAACTAAGATTTTTCCTTTTCTTATAAGAATGTGGTTATGACTATGAAATCAAAGTCATGACTTCATTCCATAGCTTTTTACTTCTCTTTATCGATGAATTCCTTCTTTTTAACCTAAACTATTCAAAACTTTAATATTTGGTGAAATCTTCATAATTAGCATTTAACTCAGATATTGTGCATGAATATTATACCAATAATGTATGAAAATATGTAAATACACATTTATCAACACTCTCAAACTTTAAGTGTTGTTTGTCCTCAAACAAAGACAAAAAATGAATATCCTCCATCATATACACAACAATCATTAGAAACATTCTTTTTTGACATCAAAAGAGGAAAAGTAGAATCTATAATTTTCACTTTTGTTTTCATTGATATGACTTTGTAGAGAGATGTGATTTTGTAATAAAATCTTGTAGTGGGAATTATGCTTTTAAAGGATGGAATTGACCGATAGAGGAAGTGAGCCTTTCAGCTTTTTTTTCTGGTTGACCACTATAAACATTGTCCATATACTTTGCTGCTATCTACTTATGCCACCATGAACTCTCATCGTCTACTTCTATTGTAGTGAACTCCATTGTATGTACTATTTCAGGCTCAAGTTCACCATAAAATCCACCACTATTGGCCATGTCTACTACCATAGTTAATGTTGCCATTTATAGTCACTACCTTTGGTACTTCCATTCACTATGACAATCTTTATAAGTAACATTATTGGCTTCGGTCCCAACCTATAGCATTTCCATTCGTCATGAAAACTTACACAAGTGACATCACTAATTTTTTTCGCCACCTTCAGTGGCGTTATTTTCCATGAAAACCTTTATAGGTGATGTCACTAACTTCAGTCATCACCTTTGGTACTTCCATTCTCCATGATAACCTCCATAAGTGTTGGGCAATTGCGCTTCCACAATGGTGATTTTAAGATATAGAAGACAATAAAAATAACAGAACAATAAACAATATATATCCAATCCACAATCCAACCACGACAAAATCAAAACCGAGAAATAGAGCACCAAAAACAACGTGGTTAGCTAGTCGTTCAGTACGACTAGCTACATCCACCAGAAAATACTTATGCGTTACAGATTAAACCAAAAAAAAACATCTTATAATATGTGCATCACCGAGATAGTCATGATAAATTAAGCAGAGAGAGAGAGAGAGAGAGAGAGAGAGAAGATGATGAACAGTTCCCAGGTCCAAAAAACAACAGCCTGCAAATAAAAATTACAAAAACATTTATAATAAATACTGTCTCGATTCATTTAACCAGAGTGGGTAGTATCATGGGATGAGTCAGACTCTGCTCCAAAATTTTTGGCTCGTTAACCGAACAGCGGACCTCCATTATTGTGCTACTACTGCATCCCCGGTCTTTTAATATATATTTTTCTGCACTTACATGAAAATATTAAAACAGAAATATTTGATTATACAAATAGATTATCAAAACAAGTTATATATACAGCAATAAGTAATGTTGCTGGGTTCAATCATCACCTCTAAAACTACTATTAGTCATGAAAACTTCCATAGGTGATGTTGCTACTTCAGTCACCACATTTGGTGCTATCATTCACCATGATAGCCTCCATAGGTGACATCACCTGCTTCAGTCACAACCTATAGCACTACCATTCACTATGACAACCTATTTAGAACCCTTTCATAAAATGACAACGCTAATTATAATAGATTTATAAAAATAAATAAATCTATGCAAGGAAAATGACAACGCTATAGTGTTTAGCATCGTTCGAAGTTTTATTTTTAAATAAATAAAAATAGAACCCTTTCATAAAATAAATCATCACATATTTATGAGGCGATTCATTTTATTATTTATTATTTATAATAGATTTATTATTAAAAATTATACACACACACACACACACAAAATTAATTTAATATGAATATATTATATTGATTTATTAATAAAATAAAATAATTCAATTCTAATCAAATTAATTATTCTGATTCAATACACGTACATATTTTAAATCAATAAAAATTTTCAAAATGTTTTCTTTTGCTTGGATAAGATTACAGAAAAGATCTTAGCCTAAATAAAATCTTGGGCACTCAATGTAAATATTTTGTACTATAATTTATATTACTTATAATTCATACTACTATAGAATTATAATTATACTTCCTCTCTTATTTAGAATAATTTATGTTTTTTGTTACTTAATGCTACTTAAACTCACCATGTCAAGATTACAAATACCCATTGATTAAATCAAACTACTGATAATTTAATTCAATCAATCTATAATTATTTCCTTGAAACTCTTCACTTAACTTATTTGAATTGCTAGATCAAAATCTATTTGTAGGGTTACATAATATCAAAACTTATAAGCTTCCTCAAGAGGCATTAATGATCCTTCTAAGATGACATATATTCAATCAATAATCAATATTTACCATACACTTGATAACGTTTTCCAATTTATAGAGTTCCATAATCTATTTCTAGGCCATATTGGTATGAGCATGAAAATATTAATTAGTTCATGAATAAGAGTAATTATATTTATAGTAACAATGATATATTTTATTTTACAAGTCAGTACAAAATAATTACAGTATATTTCTCCTTATCAATACACTCAAGTGTACCAATACTAAAAGTTTGAACTTCACAATTCACCATAGTCAAGTTAGAACTATTGAATTTAGTGCAATCTTATTGATAGGTTATCCATCTCTATCTAGATTGTAAATAATATACATGTTACACAAGAATTGATTATTCAATTTTTTATGCATAAGCTAAACTCTATGCACCAAATTATCTATAGTATAGAATGAATAACATATGTATTTTCAAAAAAAATCAGCTCATTATAAAATATTTTATTTAAAACAAGAAGAAGATGTAAATTAAAAAAATAGAAAAATAATTAGAAATGGCTTTTAGTATAAATTAGTTCCAAACATTCATATGATCAACCCTCTAGTTGAGCTTGTTTTCTAGATAGTTTTCCATCCATTTCAATTACTCTTTGAATTTATTATCTTTGTGCTTTAATTCCTATTTCAAGGTTATTAAGAGAGCCAAGATTTCTTCATTATTATCATGACTTCTTGTTGTTTGACTTAGTTTTTTTTTTTTGGGGTAGAATTTTTTCTATCTTTTTGTCCCTTCTGCTTCTTCATGCTCTTGAAATTTAATCTTGGCTTTAAGCACTTCAAATGATTTTATGCTAGTGGTCTTTTTTCTTTCTCCTTTCCTTTCCCCTTCTCATTATTCTTCTCTTTCTTCTTCTTCAAACTATTTTTGTTAATTTCTTTTGTAGCTGGTCCATTCCCGACAATAAGCATCAAGGGTGAATCTTCAGGACATCTCTCTTTGGTCTAACGATCAATTTTAACCCTTACATGAAGAATAGTTTTGAAATTAGAGCTAGAAAGATCATGTGATCTATGAATCATCCTCACTGATAATCCAAAATAGACTTCTAGATAAGCTTCCTAATGTTAACTTCATGATCTTTTACTAGAGCATACAAAAGTATTTTTCTACCTTTGTTGATTATGGAAAGATGTAATGAGGGTTAAAGGATTGAGCTAAGAAAATAGAACCAAATTTTTAACATCTATCATATTACCTCATAGAATATGTCCATAGGGGCTCTTCTTTGTTTCATTCAAATGTCATCTTCCATCTATCAATGTCTAAATGAAATTTTAAAAGTTGGGATCCTCTAATTTACTTCCATCCGAGGCATTTTGTAGCTTGAAAATGTGTTTGATGAAGAGCCTATCAAATTTCACCCAAATTTCCTCCATGAAATAGATTTTCTCCTTTTCTCTTCTTGGTTAGACATTCTACAAATTTAATCATTCATGGAATTCTTGCTTCCATGACCATATGTTATAAAGACAAACTTTTTTTAATCATAACATTACTTACTGCCATAACTATGTATTCTAAAGAAAAAAATCTTGTCATGATATTTCTTGCCACTACGACTAAAGGTTCTAGAGAGAAATTACCTTGATCATAACATTCCATTTCTACTATGACTTTGTACTCTCAAAGAGATTTAAAAAGTGATAAAGTCATGGACTCAACTTAACATCATGACATCAAACTTGAAGAACTACACAGTACCTTTATGGGACCCCCAAATATATAAAAGGGGGACTTAAAACCCTGACAAAAACAAAAAGGGAGATTTGAAATTTGAGGCCAAAAATATACAACCTCTAAGGTGATATAGTTTTCAACTCTTAATTAGAAATAAATTCAAGTTGATTTTAAGTAAAGATTGATTGAGAACTAGATTTGAGACCTAGAGCCTTACACTAGTTGTCATTGGGAACCCTCGATTTGACAAGATAAAGTATCAAATATTTTACATGAATTTTTCTCGAATGTCTTACTAAATAAGGATTTAAGATTGATTTGTGTGTGTGTGTGTGTGTGTGATGATTATATTTTTATAACATTTTATTGTGAAAGTGTTTTATTTTGAACATTGATGGATATTATGTTAATTAGAACATAGATTTAGGGTTTCACTCTAACATAGATTTAATCTAAAAGAAGTGATAACCCCTCTACTCTTATCTTGTGAGATAAACCTATGGGTCGAAATCCTAAATTTATGCAAGCTTAATTAATACAAGTATGATCTTTGTTCGACACTCCATGTACTTACTTTTTTGGGTGGTTTGGCACATATTTATTAGTGTGTTTGAATGTATTTATACTTTTATTTGAAATATTTCATTAAATTTATGTTTGAGAAATTTTGATGATTGTTAGTGAAATCATAGCTATCTTGGATAAAAATTAGTAGACTTGGTGAAGCAAAGATTTGGAGGGAAGAGAGAAGTAATGAAGAGTAATGACGTTTTCCATGTTGTGACTTAAGTACATATTCTTACTAAGTAGTAGCGACATTCCTTCATGATGGTAACTCTATAAAACTAGTCATGATAATCTTTATATGTCATGTCTCTTCTATCAAGATAACATAATCTTTCTACTATATAGCATAGCATTCATGACCATTATATTTTTTCTAGAGTCAAGAATACACTATTTTTTAAAATATATAATAATTGTGATATTTCTTTTATATCATGGTAGCCATATATTCCTATAGAAAGAAATCATGATCTTTTATCCCATCATTTACCCCAATCATTTATATCATGGTACTCATCATTTACCCCAATCATGATCTTTTCCAACATCGTCACTTTATGCCCCAGAAAGAAATCACCAAAGTCATAGTTATTTATAATACCATAAATTTGTGTTTCAAAAAGGTAAATACATTAGTTACAAATATTCCTAGTGCCATAACATTTAACTATATAAAGAATATTAGCCATTATCATTCCTAGTACCACAACATCATGCTCTAGAAGAAAGTTACTTGAGTTATGATATCCATTGCCACCACAACTTAGGTAATTCAAATAAGATCCGATGAGATATGAAAGTCACGACTTCAAGCTAATATCACAACTTTCAATTGAAAGCATCACATAGAATTTCAAAATATTTAAGTAATACTTAGAAGAAGAAAATGAAAAGGTTAATTGTATTTTAAGTCAAGAGTAAAAATAAACCATAGGTGACATGATTTCAACCTCCAATTAGGGGCAAATTTAAAGTGAACATATATAATACGTGATTGAGTTTAGGTTTTCATACTTGGGGTTTTGTTTGGGATTGCATTGGGAACCCTCGATTCTATGAGATACCTTTTAAAATATCTCATGTGAAATTTTAAGATTGACGTATATTTAATCATTTCAAATATGATTGTTTTAATGTTGAAAACATGAATTCACTTATGATTAGTCCATTATGTATTTTCTAAGAAGAACAAATTTCAAATGATGTGTAGGTTAAGTAGAATATCTGACCAAAAAGTTTCATCATAGTATGACAATCATGTATCTACCATTGGTGGATGGTGAAATATAAGTCATAGAACATATAAAGAGAAGGTGATCCATATGGTGTTGATACACTTGTATGTCAATTTCTCTTGTATGACTTCCATAGGTGGGATTCATGGGAAGACATATATTAATTATCATAGGTATGGTACTTATAAAGCTAAAAGTACAAATACATATATTATCATATCGTCTCACATCTTTAAGATATTAGAGGTTAGTGAATAGAAATGCATATTTGAAAAAATTAGGGTTGTACAAGTTGTAAAATTGATAAAAGTCTAGCTATCGATCTGAAGTTTTGAGATCATATCAATCAACTACAAAATTTGGTACCCTCACAAAGTCATAATAATGTTCACGAACCTAAAATTACAAATAAATTTATAACCATTCTACAATGCATATTATAGAAGAATTAGCCATTAAATAGTATGTTAATTGATGTGATTATGATGGTTACATAGATGAAAGATAAAATGTAAAGCATAGTTGACACATTGCCTACAAGGTTAAAAAGTATAGCTGACTTTGAAATAAGTAAATATTATTTTGGTGATAAGATACCAAAGGCACAACTACAAGGGGAATTGGGAAAATCCACATCAATCTAACCTTTATCAAACAATCAAATAGTATATTGTACTAATATTAAATCTCATCATATAAAAGGAAGTAAGCTTAGCCTTGAGTCAAGTATTTATCTAAGACAAAAGTTTATGTTCTTAATCCGAGTAGTAGTTAGTTCACTATTTGTTAGTCAAATATTTATGTAATCTCTCTAGGATTGATATTTGGACTTATGTCTACTTTACTATTTATATGATATGTATATTGTGAATCTCCATTAGAAGAAGTTAGTCACATATTGAGCTTTTGGGGTCATGTCAAAAACAACATATTTTAACATTATAACAAAGTTACAATAAGTTTTTTGCATTATCATTGGGGTTATTTTAGTTTTATTGGTCAATTTAAGTTGACATAACTATCTTTAAAAATGGATAGTTTAGCTTCTAGTTGATTGAATAACTTTATTTGTTTAGTTTTTATTTTGTGTTTTATGTTATGGTTTGTTTTTTTTTCCAATCTTTTTGCTTTGTAACCATAATATCTTAAGAACCAAAGATCTATGATCAAGCTAGTACCTTTGGATCTAAAAAATTAAGAGAACAAGAAAAAATATATTGAGAGATAGAGTTAAAAGATAAAGCATGAAGGATAATAGTAGTAATAGAAATAATAAAGAGGATACATAATAAGCTATCCAATAGCTCATTTTGATGGATCTTTAGCAGGCTATTGGCGACCAACAATTATGGACAACTATTCTAAGATTTGGATACAACAGATACATGCAAATTATTTTGAATTGGAGAATAGCCTCATAGCCATGGTGTAACCATATTTATATTAGATATAATTTTTAAAAGACTCTAATAATCATGTCATAACTTCTTGAAGTTGTGCCATACAATGACAATGACTGGAGTTATCTTGAATATGATAAAGCTAAGGTTTTTTCTATTTTTTTGAGAGAAAAGGCCAATATTTGGTTTTAATGCTTATCTATATGAACTATTGAAAGTTGGGATGAACATAAATATGTGAAATCTTTCCATGGTGGTGGCACCCAATTCAAAAATGGAGCTATGCACTACATCGACTTCAACAATGATGTCATTCTTTCCCTAATTACCGAAAGATAGAAATTAGCATTTTACTAGACATGACTCAACACGACTCGGAAAAAACCAAATATTATACTTTATGCATTGTCACAGTAGGAAGGTGGTGAATAGAGGAGCTCGAGGAAAGAAAGCAACGTCAATTTCATAGACAGATTATACTTTATGCATTATGATTATATACATTGATAAAGAAGAAGAGATTGACATGTCCAATTCATCGCATGTTGGAATGATAGGAACAAGGAAGTTGCCGAAAGGCAGAAACATATATACCTATTTTATGTTTTTCAACTATGTAACATATTGTATCAGAATATATTATTAAGTGCTTTTACTTTTTGTAATTATAAATTATGGTTTATAATATATGTTTTTATTTAATTTAATATAAAAATTTAAAAATATAAATCAAATTTTTTGTAAAAAAATAAAATTGTGAAAATAATTTCGGAATGAAAATAGCTAGGGTTTTTTCCCTACTAATTTTGCTAGGAAATTTTTTGTATATATTCAGTTAAAAAAAATATTAATTTCTACTCTTAATTATGATCAAAATTAGCAATGGAAAAAAATATAATTAGCTAGGAAAATTCCATCGTTCAAAAATGTACTAGGTAATTTTTTTTCTAATTAATATTTTGCGATGAACACTTTAGCTTGGGATATTTTCAGTCTTAAATCCATCATTATTCTATTTTAGCGATGTAATAAACCCATATAGCTAGGGAAATTTCCCAAGCTATTTAGGCTTTTTTTTATAGTGTTGTTATTTTTATTCTTCTTATCCTTGTTATTCTTATTATTCTTATTATTCTTCGTATTTTATTATTCTTTTTATTTTTATTATTCTACTTATTCTTCATAATTTTTTTATTATTCTTATTATTCTTATTCTTCATATTATTCTTATTCTTCAATTTATTCTTATTCTTCTAATTCTTATAATTCTTCTAATTTTTCTAAATCTTTATTTTCTTCTTATTCTTCTTATGCGTCTTATTCTTTTTCTTATATTTGTTATTTTTGTTATTCTTGTTATTCTTGTTATTCTTGTTATTCTTGTCATTCTTGTCATTATTGTTATTCTTGTTATTCTTGTCATTCTTGTTATTCTTATTAGTCTTGTTATTCTTCTTATTTTTCTTATTCTTATTTTTCTTATTTTTTTTTCTTTTTATTCTTGTTTTTTGTTTTTTTATTATTTTTCTTTTCTTATTCTTTTTTTTATTCTTATATTCTTATTCTTCTTATTCTTCTTATACTTCTATTGCTGCTTATTCTTATTATTCATATTCTTCATATTATTTTTATTCTTATTATTCTTCTTATTCTTCTAATTCTTCTTATTCTTCTTATTATTCTTATTCTTTTTATTTTTCTTCTTTTTATTCTTACATTATTATTATTATTATTATTATTATGCTTATTCTTCTTATTCTTCTTATTCTTATTATTCTTCTTATTATTCTTCTTATTATTCTTATTCTTATTACCCAAGAATAAGAATAATAAGAAGAGGGGGAAGAGGATGAGGTGAAGAAGGAGAAGTATAAGAAGAAGTAGTAGTAATAGAAGGAGAAGAATGAGAAGAAGAAGATAGAAAAAAAGAAGTATATAGAGAAGAAAAAAAAGAAATATAAGAAAAAGGAAAAAAAAAATAGAACAAGTAGAAAAGGAAAACAAGAAGGAGAAGAAAAAGAAGAAGTCGGAGAAAAAGAAGTAGAAGAAGACGAAGTAGGATACAAAGAATAAGAACAAGAATATAATGAGAAGAAAAAGTTGAAGAATGAGAAGAAGAAGAAGTATTAGTAGTAGAAGAAGAAAAATGAGATGGAGAATAATATTCAAAAGAAGAAGAAAGAAAAAGGAGGAGAAGGTGGTGGTGGAGAAGAAGAAGTAGTAGTGGAAGAAAGAGATAGAAAAGAAGAAGAATGAGAAGATGAAGATGAATATGATGATAAAGATGAAGTAATGGAATGAGAAGAAGAAAAAGAAGAGTAGAAAAAGAAGAATACAATGATAATGAAATAAAAGAAGAAGAAGATAGAGAAGAAGAATTAAAACAAGATGAATAAGAAAAAGAAATAGAAGAATAGGAATAAGAAGAGGTTAAAAAAATAAGCTGAAGATGATGATGATGATGAAGGAGGAGGAGGAGGAGGAGGAGGAGGAGGAGAAGAAGAATGAAATAAAAGAGAAGAAGAAAATAAAGGAGAATAAATAGAATAAAAATAAGAATAAGTAGAAAAATAAGGACAACTTAAAAAATAGATGGAGGAGAAGAAAAAAAAGTAGAAGAAGCAAAAGAAGAAGTTGAAATAGAAAGAATAGGAGAAGGAGAAGAAGAAAGTGTATAAAAACAAGAAGGAGAAGAAAATGGAGGAAAGGACAAGAATGAGAAGATGAAGAAGAAGGTGAAGAAGAGGAAGAAGAAGGTGAAGAAGCGGAAGAAGAATAAGAAGAAGAAGAAAATGTAGAATAAAGAGAAGAAAAAATTGAATAAGAAGAAAATAAAATGATGATAAAGAAGATGAAGGAGGTGGAGAAGGTGAAGAAGTAGAGAGAAAATTTAGAAAAAAAAAGAAGAAGAATGAGAAGAAGAATTAAATGAAGAAGAATAAAAAAATCTTAAGAAGAAAAAAAAAAGAGAAGTAGAAGAAAAAGAAGAATAGGGATAGGAAGTACAAGTAGAAGATTGAGAAGAAGATGAAGAAGAAGAATGAGAAGAAGAAGAAGAATATAAAAAAGGAGATGAAGTAGAAGAAGGAGAATAAGTTGAAGTAGTACTAGAATGATAAAAAATAAGAAGATGGGAAAGAAGAAAAAGAAAAAAGAGAAGAATGGACACAATAAAAAGAACAAAGAAAAGAAAAAGGAGAAGAATGAAAATAACAAGCAGAACTTGAAAAAGAAGAAGAAAAACAAGAACAAGAAGGTCAAGAAGAAGGATAAAAAAAAGAAGGTGAAAAGTATGAAAAGAAGAAGAAGAAGAAGTAAAAGGAGAAGAAGAAGGAGAAGAACAAGAAAAATCAGAAGAAGGAGATGGAGACTGAGAAGCAGAAGATTTAAAAATAGAAGAAGAAAGTATAGAAATAGAAGAAGAAGAAGAAGAAGTATAAGAAGATCAAAATAAGAAGAGGAATATGATTATGATGACAACGAATAAAAAGATTAAGAAAATGAAGAATAAAAAAAAGTGGATGGAGAAATAGAAAAAGGAGGAATAGTATGAGGATAAGTAGAAAATGAAAATTAAAAAGATGAAGAAGGGGAAGGAGAAAAAAATAGAGAAGAAGAAAAATAAGAAGAAGAAGAAGAAGCAAAAGAAGAAAAAAACAAAGTAGAAGAAGTAGAAGAAGAAATATAAAAAATAAGAAGGAGCAGAAGAAGAAGCATAAGGAGTAGATCGTGAGAAAATGAATGAGAAGAAGAAATAAAATAAAGAGATGAAGGAGAAAAAAAAAGAATTAGTTGTAGAAGATGAAAAAGAAAAAGAAGAATAAAAAGTAGTTGTAGTAGAAGGAGAAGAAGATGATGAATAGGAAGTAGTTCGAGAAGATGGAGAAAAAGAAGAAAACAAAGAAAAGGATAAATAAGAATAACAAAAATAAGTAGAAGAATAAGAAGTAGGACAAGAAGAAGAAGGAGAATGATGAGAAGAAAAAAAATAAGAATAAGTAGTAGTATAAGAAAAGAAAAAGAAGAAGAAGAATAATAATAATAATAATAATAAAAATAATAATAAGAACAAAATGAAGTAGGAAGAGGAGGAGGAGGAGGAGGAGAAGAATGAGAAATAGAAGATGAAGATGGAGAAGAAAAAGAAGTAGTAGAAGAAGGAGAAATAGTAGAAGGAGAAAAAAAATGGAAGAAGAATAATAAGGTGATCGTGAAAAAAAGAAGAAGAAGGAGAAGAAGAAAAAGTAGAAGAAAAATAAGAAAAGGATGAAGAAATAAAAGAAGAAGAAAAAGTAGAAGAAAAATAAGAAAAGGATGAAGAAATAAAAGAAGATGAATAAGGAGAAGAAGAATGAAAACAATATAAAAAACAAGATGAATTATAGGAAGAAATAGATGAATATGAATATGAAAAGAATAAAAAAAGAAGGTGAAGAAGGAGAAGAAGAAAAGTGAGAAGAATAAAAAAATAGAGAAAAAGGATGAGAAGAAGAAAAAAAATAAACATATGAAAGAAAAGAAGAAAAAATGATGAAGGAGAAGAAGAGTGAGAAGGAAAAAAGTAAGAGGAGGAGGAGAGACGAAGTAGAAGAAGGAAAAGAAAAACAAGATGAAGAAGAAAAAGAATAATAATAATATTAATATTAATATAAAGAAGAAGAAAATGAAGACAATGAAGAAAAATAAGTAGAAGATGATGAAGAAGAATAAGTAGAAGATGATGATGATGAAGGAGAAAAAAAGAATAAGAAGAAGAAGTAGTAGAAGAATGAGAAGAAGAAAGAGAATAAGAAGAAGAAGAAGAAAGACAAGTAAAAGAAGAAAATAAAGGAGGAGAAGAAAAAAAAAGTAAAAGAAGCAGAAGAAGAAGAATGAGTAGAAAAAAAGATGAAGGAGAAGAAGAATAAAAAAAAGAATAATAGGGCAGGAGAAGGACAAGTTGAAGAAGATGAAGAAAAAAAAGAAGAAAAAGAAGAAGATAAAAATGAAAATGAAGAAGAATAAGGAGAAGAAAAAGTAGAAGAAAGAGAAGAAAAATTAGAATAAGAAGAAGAAAAAGAAGATGAAGAAAGATGTGGAGAAGAAAAAATAGAAGAAGATGAACAAAGAGGCGGAGAAGAAAAAATAGAAGTAGATGAAGAAGAAGAAGAGAATAATTAAAAGAAGAAGAAAGAGAAGAATTAGAAGAAAAAGAAAGCAAAGAATTATAAGTAGAAGTAGAATCATAATCATAATAAAATAGAAAAAGAATTTATGAAGAAAAGTAAGAAGAAGATTAAGAAGAAGAAAAAGAAAAAGTAGTAGTAGTAGAAGAAGAAGAAGAAGAAGAAGAAGAAATAAAAGAAGAAGAAGATGATGATGATGATGAAGAAAATGAAGAAAAAAGATAAGAAGAATAAGAAAATAGGAAGTACAAGTAGAATAAGAAGAAAAGGAGGAGGAGGAGGAGAAGAAGAAGAAGAAGAAGTAGAAGGGTATAAACAAGAATGATAAAAAAATTGAGGAGGAGGAGAATAAGAAAAAGAAGAATAATAATAAAGAGAAGAATAAGAAGAAAAAGATAAGAAGAAAAAGAAGAAGAAAAAGATAAGAAGAAAAAGAAGAAGAAAAAGAAGAAGAAAAAGACCAACAAGAAGAAAAAAAACCTACAAGAAGAAACTTTAAAATAAGAAGGCAGAAAAGAAAAGAAAAATGAGGAGAATAAGAAGGAGAAAAAGTAGAAGAAGAAGTAAAAGAAAAAGAATAAAAAATAGAAGAAAAATAAGAAGAAGAAGAAGAAGAATGAGAATAGAAAGATGGAGAAGTAGTTGATGAACGAGAAGAAGAATTAGATGAATGATAAGAAAAAGATGAATAAGAAGAAGATGATGATGATGATGATGATGATGTTGATGATAAAGGAGAGAATGAGAAGAAGAAGAATGAGAAAAAAAAGTAGAAAAAGCAGAAAAAAGTAGAAGAAGAAAAAAGAGGAGACTAACTAGAGGAATAAGAAAAAAAAAGTAAAAGAAGAAAAAAAAGAAGAAAAAAGAGAAGGAGAATAAATAAAAAAAGAAGAAAAATAAAAATAAGAAAAAGTAGATGTTGGGCAATTATGCTTCCACGGTAATGATATTAAGTTACAGAAAATACAAAAACAATATAAAACAAGTAACATATATATATCCAATCCAGCAACCAACCACGACAGAATCAAAAAACGTGAAATAAATACTAAAAATAATGTGGTTCGTTAGTTGCTTAGTACGACTAGCTACATCCACCAGAAAATACTAATGCGTTACAGATTAAACCAACCAAAATAGTCTTATAATATGAAGCGCACGGAGCAGTCGTGATAAATCATGTAGAGAGAGTGAGAGGTATATGATGAACAGTTCCCCGGGTCCAAAAATAGCCACCCGAAATTAAAATTACAAAACATTTTATAATAAAAAAACTCTCTCGGTTCATTTAATCGAAGAATCGTCAGATCATGAGATGGTTCAGGATCTGCTCCAAAAATTTTGGCCTGCTGACCGATCAGCGTGATCTTCGTTATTGTGCTACTGTTGCATCCCTAGCCTCTTAATATTTCTTTTCCCGCACTTACATGAAAATATTAAAACAGAAATAGAAATATTTGGTTATTCAAATAGATTATCAAAAAACAAAGTACATATACAGCAACAGAAGTAAAAAGAATGATAAGAAGTAGGAGAAGAAGAAGAAAAACAAGAAGAAAAAGAAAAACTTGAAGGATAATAAGAAGAAGAAAAACCTGAAGGAGAAGAAGGAGAAGAAGAAGATGATGATGATGATGTAAAAGATGAAGAAGAAGAAAAAAAAAAGAAGAAAAAGAACAAAAACAAGTATAAGATCAAGAAAAAAAAAAGATGTTGTCGATCATGAATGAGAAGAAGATTTATAAGAACAAGAAGAGAGATAAATAGAAGAAGAATAAGTAGAAGAAGAAGTAGTCGTAAAATAAGTAGAATAATATTAATAAGAATATGAAAAAGAACAAAAATTAAAGGATGGAAAAGAACAAGAAAAAGAAGGAGAAGAAAAAAAAAGAAAGATAAAAATGAAGAAGAAAGAGAAGAAGGCGAGGGATAAGAACAAGGAGGAGAATAAGAATGAAAATAAGAAGAAGGATGGAAAGTTGAAGAAGAAGAAGAAAGCGAAGAAAAATATAAAAAAAAGGAGAATGAGAAGGAGAAGGAGAAGTAGAAGTAAAATAATAAGAAAGTGGAGGAGGATGATAAGTAGAAGAGTTTATGACGAAGAAGTAGAAGAATAAGAAGAAGTAAAATAGATAGAAGAACAAGAAGAAAAAGAAGCAAAAGGAAAAAATTAAAAAGAAGAAGAGAAATAACAATAAGAGAGAGATAAATAAAAAGAAGAAGAATATAATGAAGATGATTAATAAGAAGAAAAAGTAGAAAAAGGAAAAGGAGAATAACAATAACAAGAAGGAGAAGAAAGAGAAGAATAAGTACAAGAAGAACAAGAAGAATAAGAAGAACAAGAAGAATAAAAAGAACAAGAAGAACAAGAAGAACAAGAAGAACAAGAAGAATAAGAAGAACAAGAAGAACAAGAAGAACAAAAAGAACAAAAAGAATAAATAGAAGAAGAATAACTAAAAGAAGAAGTATAACAAGTAGAATAAGGAGAAGGACGAGGAGATGAAAAAATGTGGAAGAAGAAGTAATAGAAGGAATAAGAAGATTAATGAAACAGAA
>JAREIK010002205.1:914831-1088734 GCA_029783825.1 Sapria himalayana
AAAGAATGATAGAAGTAGGAGAAGAAGAAGAAAAAACAAGAAGAAAAAGAAAAACTTGAAGATAATAAGAAGAAGAAAACCTGAAGGAGAAGAAGGAGAAGAAGAAGATATGATGATGATGTAAAAGATGAAGAAAAGAAAAAAAAAAAGAAAAAAGACAAAAAACAAGTATAAGATCAAGAAAAAAAAAGATGTTGTCGATCATGAATGAGAAGAAGATTTATAAGAACAAGAGAGAGATAATAGAAGAAGAATAAGTAGAAGAAGAAGTAGTCGTAAAATAAGTAGAATAATATTAATAAGAATATGAAAAAGAACAAAAATTAAAGGATGGAAAAGAACAAGAAAAAGAAGGAGAAGAAAAAAAAGAAAGATAAAAATGAAGAAGAAAGAGAAGAAGGCGAGGGATAAGAACAATGAGGAGAATAAGAATGAAAATAAGAAGAAGGATGGAAAGTTGAAGAAGAAGAAGAAAGCGAAGAAAAATATAAAAAAAAAAGGAGAATGAGAAGGAGAAGGAGAAGTAGAAGTAAAAATAATAAGAAAGTGAGAGGAGGATGATAAGTAGAAGAGTTTATGACGAAGAAGTAGAAGAATAAGAAGAAGTAAAATAGATAGAAGAACAAGAAGAAAAAAGAAGCAAAGGAAAAAATTAAAAGAAGAAGGAAAATAACAATAAGAGAGATATAAATAAAAAGAAGAAGAATATAATGAAGATGATTAATAAAAGAAAAAAGTAGAAAAAGGAAAAGGAGAATAACAATAACAAGAAGGAGAAGAAAGAGAAGAATAAGTACAAGAAGAACAAGAAGAATAAGAAGAACAAGAAGAATAAAAAGAACAAGAAGAACAAGAAGAACAAGAAGAACAAGAAGAATAAGAAGAACAAGAAGAACAAGAAGAACAAAAAGAACAAAAAGAATAAATAGAAGAAGAATAACTAAAAGAAGAAGTATAACAAGTAGAATAAGGAGAAGGACGAGGAGATGAAAAAATGTGGAAGAAGAAGTAATAGAAGAATAAGAAGATGAATGAAAACAGAATGAGAAAGAGAAGAAGAAATAAAAAGATATGAAGAAAATTCCGGAGAAGAAGAAGAATGAGGAAGGGAAGAAGGAGATGAAGGACATGAATCAAAAGAAAGGGTAGAAGAAGAGAAAGGAGAAGAAAAGAAGAAGAAAAAAAAGGAGAATAAAAAAAGTAAAAGAATGAGAATAAAAAGTAGAAGAAGGAGGAGAAAAAGATAAATAAATATAATAAAAAAGATGATAAATAAGAAGAAGATTTAAAAGAATAATAAGAAGTATGAGAAGGAGAGATAATAATAATAATAATAATATGAAAAAGGAGGAGAAGAAAAACATAAAGGAGAAGAAGAAAAAGAAGAAAAAAAATAGGAAGAAGAATAAGAAGAAGAAAAAAAAAGATGTGAGAAAAAGAGAATACTTAGAAGAAGAAAAAGAAATTATAGAAGAAAGAGAAGAAAAAGATGAATTAGATGAAGAATAGGAATATTAATGATAAATAAAAAGAAGAAGAAAAAGAAAGAGAAGAAGAAAAATATGGATAAGAAATAAAAGAAGAAGAAGAAGAACTAGAAGTAGAAGAATGATAATAATGAAAAGAACAAAGAGAAGAAGAAAAAAAAACAAGGAGAAGAAGAAGAACAAAAAGAAGAAGGAAATGATGGACATGAAAAAGAAGAAGAATAAGATGAAAAAGAAGAAGAAATAGAGTAATAGGAAGAAGAAGAAGAAGAAAAAAAATAAGAAGAAGAAAAATAAGAAGAAGAAAAAATGAAGAAGAAGAACAAGAAGAATAAAAAAAGAATAAGTAGAAGAAGAAGAAGAAGAAGAAGAAGAGGAAGAAGAAGAAGAAGAAGAAGAAGAGGAAGAAGAAGAAGAAGAAGAAGAATAAGAAGAAGAAGAATAATAATAATAATAATAATAATAATAAGAAGAAGAATAAGAATAATAATAATAATAATAAGAGGAAGAAGAAGGAAAATAACAAGAAAAAGAGGAAGAAGAAGAAGATGAAGAAGAGGAAGAGGAAGAAGAAGAAGAAGAAGAAGAGGAAGAATAGGAAGAAGAGGAAGAAGAGGAAGAAGAAGAAGAAGAAGAGGAAGAAGAAGAAGGAGGAGGAGAAGAAGAATAAGAAGAAGAATAATAATAATAAGAAGAGGAAGAAGAAGAAGAAGAAGAAGAAGAGGAAGATGAAGAGGAAGAAGAAGAAGAGGAAGATGAAGAGGAAGAAGAAGAAGAGGAAGAAGAGGAAGAGGAAGAAGAATAATAGGAAGAAGAAGAAGAGGAAGAGGAATAAGAAGAAGAAGAGGAAGAAGAAGAAGTAGTAGAAGAATAAGAAGAAGAAGAAGTAGAAGTAGAAGAAGTAGTAGTAGTAGAAGTAGAAGAAGAAGATGAAGAAGAATAAGAAGAAGAAGAAGAGGAAGAAGAAGAAGAAAAAGAAAAAGAGGAAGAAGAGGTAGAAGAAGAAGAAGAAGAAGAAGAAGACAAAGAAGAAGAAGAAGAAGACGAAGAAGAAGAAGAAGAGACGAAGACGAAGAAGAAGAAGAAGAAAAAAGAAGAAGAAGAAGACAATGAAGAAGAAGAAGAGGATGAATAAGAAGAAGAAGAAGAATAAGAGGAAGAAGAAGTAGTAGTAGTAGTAGACGAAGAAAAAGTAGTAGTAGTAGACGAAGAAGAAGAAGGAGGAGAAGAGGAAGAAGATGAAGAAGAGGAGGAGGAGGAGGAGGAAGAAGAAGATGATGAAGAAACCGAAGAAGTAGAAGAGGAAGAAGAAGACGAAGAAGAAGAAGAAGAGGAAGAAGAAGAAAAAGAAGAAGAGGAAGAAGAAGAAGTAGAAGAAGAGGAAGAAGATGATGATGATGAAGATGGAGAGAAAGAAGAAGAAAAAGAAGAAGAAGTAGTAGTAGAAGAAGATGATGAAGATGAGGAAGAAGAAGAAGAAAAAAAAAGAGGAAGAAGAAGAAGAGGAAGAGGAAGAGGAAGAAGAAGTAGAAGAAGATGAGGAGGAGGATGAGGAGGAAGAAGAAGAAGAAGATGTAGAAGAAGAAGAGGAGGAGGAGGAGGAAGAAGAAGAAGAAGAAGAAGAGGAGGAGGAGGAGGAAGAAAAAGAAGATGAAGAAGAGGAGGAAGAAGAACAAGAACAAGAACAAGAAGAAGAAGAAGTAGTAGTAGACGAAGAATAAAAAGAAGAAGAAGAAGAAGATGATGATGATGATGAGGAAGAAGAAGAAGAAGAAGAGGAAGAAGAAAAAGAGGAAGAAGAAGAAGAAGAAGTGGAAGAAGAAGAAGAAAGAAGAAGAAGAAGAAGAGGAAGAAGAAGAAGAATAAGAAGAATAAGAAGTAAAAGAAGAAGAGGATGAGGAGGAGGAAGAAGAAGAAGTTGAAGAAAAAGAGGAAGAAGAAGAAGAAGAAGTGGAAGAAGAAGAAGAAATAAGAGAAAGAAGAAGAAGAATAAGAAGAATAAGAAGTAAAAGAAGAAGAGGAGGAGGAGGAGGAAGAAGAAGAAGAAGAAGAAGACAAAGAAGAGGAAGAAGAAGAAGAAGAGGAAGAAGAAGAAGTAGAGGAAGAAGATGAAGATGAAGTAGAGGAAGAAGAAGAAGAAGAAGAGGAAGAACAAGAAGAAGAAGAAGAAGAACAAGAACAAGAAGAAGAAGAAGAAGTAGTAGTAGTAGTAGACGAAGAAGAAGAAGAAGAAGAAGAGAAAGAAGAAGAAGAAGAAAAGAAGAAGAAAAAGAGGAAGAAGAAGAAGAAGAGGAAGAAGAAGAAGAAGAGGAAGAGGAAGAAGAAGAAGAAGAAGAAGAGGAAGAGGAAGAAGAAGAAGAAGAAGAGGAAGAGGAAGAAGAAGAAGAAGAAGATGAAGAGGAAGAGCAGAAGAAGAAGAGAGGAAGAAGAGAAGAGAAGGAATAGAAGAGGAAGAAGAGAAGAGAAGAGGAAGAAGATATGAATTATGATGAAGAGGAAGAAGAAGAAGAAGAGGAGGAGGAGGAGGAAGAAGAAGAAGAGGAAGAAGAGGAGGAAGAAGAATAAGTAGTAGAAGTAGACGAAGAAGAAAAAGAAGAAAAAGAAGAGGAAGAAGAAGTAGAAGAAGATGATGAAGAAGAGGAAGAAGAAGAAGAAGAGAGGAAGAAGAAAAAAAAAGAGGAAGAAGAAGAAGAAGAAGAATAAGAAGAAGAAGAATAAGAAGAAGAAGAAGAAGAAGAGGAAGAAGAAGAAGAAGAAAAAGAGGAAGAATAATAATAATAATAATAATAATAATAAGTAGAAGAAGAAGAAGAGGAGGATGAAGAAGAAGAAGAAGAGGAAGAGGAAGAAGAAGAGGAAGAAGAAGAAGAAGAGAAAGAAGTTGAAGATGAAGAAGAAGTAGAAGAAGAAGATGAAGAAGAGAAAGAAGAAGAAGAAGAAGAAGAGGAATAAGAAGAAGAAGAGAAAGAAAAAGAAGAAGAAGAAGAAGAATAAGAAGAAGAAAAAGAGGAAGAAGAAGAAGAAGAGGAAGAAGAAGAAGAAGAGCAAGAAGAATTTTCCTTCGGTATCTAATAAGCAACCAGATCCACATTGATTCCTCCCCTTTTGCAGGGCTGTCATCTATCCGACAAGTAAATTGCACGGGACTTCACTTTTTCGATCTCTTTCTGTATTGTGTTGAATAACTGAGATTCAATTGTGGAAATTGGATGAGTGCCATATTTGTTGAAAAATGGGGCCGTCTTTCACCAAGTTGTTCAGCAGACTCTTTGCAAAGAAAGAAATGAGGATTTTAATGGTTGGTTTATATGCTGCCGGTAAAACGACCATTCTATATAAATTGAAACTCGGGGAGATTGTCACTACCATCCCTACCATTGGTTTTAATGTGGAGACTGTTGAGTATAAGAACATCAATTTCACGGTTTGGGATGTGGTCGATCAGGATAAGATCCGACCACTGTGGAGACATTATTTCTAGAACACGCAGGGTTTAATCTTTGTTGTTGACAGCAATGATCGTGATCGTGTGGTTGAGGCTCGTGATGAACTGCATCATATGCTGAATGAGGATGAGCTAAGGGATGCTGTGCTGCTTGTTTTTGCAAACAAGCAAGATCTTTCAAACGCAATGAATGCTGCAGAAATAACTGACAAGCTTAGACTTCATTCCCTTCGCCCGAGCCATTGGTATATCCAGAGCACATGTGCAACTTCTGGTGAAGACCTGTATGAGGGACTTGATTGGCTTTCAAATAATATTGCAAACAAGGCATAGATCAAGTGATTTGCTGATCTAAGGTGGTTGAAAGGATTTTTTTTTGTGGATTTCATTTCTATTGAAAGCAATTTTGCAATTTTTTTTTTGCACAAATTTATTTCTTCTCATAAAATTTTAATCTACATTATGTTAAAAAAAAAGAAGAGGAAGAAGAAGAAGAAGAAGAAGAGAAAGAATAAGAAGAAGAAGAAGAAGAAGAGGAAGAATAAAAAGAAGAAGAAGAAAAGGAAGAATAAGAGGAAGAAGAAGAAGAGAAAGAAGAAGAAGAAGAAGTAGAAGAAGAGGAAGAAGAAGAAGAAGAAGAAGAAGAAGAAGAATGAAAAGAAGAAGAAGAAGAAGAGATAGAAGATGAAGAAGATTATGAAGAAAAAGAATAAGTAAAAGAAGAAGAACAAAAGTAAAATAAAAAAAATATTTATATTAAGGTTGAGCCATTACATTGTGTTATTTTTTTAAAAATTATTAAATTTCATGTAATCCTAGTAAGTAAACAAAATACAATTTAATTATAATGATCTCAACAAAAAGTTAATAATAAAATACATATTAAATTCATACCTCAATTAGGTTACACAAAATTTTTAAAAATCCATATATGAGAAAAAAATGTAAAATATTTATTTATTAATTACAATTATAATTATTTAACAAAATAATAAGATATAACCCAATATGAATGTTAAAAAATGAAAAGAAATTAAATATAACATTAAATGTACAAATATACCTATTCCTAGATTCAATAATTAAGGGTTAATATGAAAATCAAAGTTTGATACCTTAATTATTGATTAAATATACATTGATCAATATATGGAAGATAGACAATCAACAAATAATTAATACAAAATTAGAATCAAATTGAAATATCCATGAAACCCTATGAATATTCGAAGTTTCGAAGTGTTTTTCAATAAATTTATTTTCATAAATTAGTGATTGAATTTTGCATTGGAATTTATTCTATCGCTAATTTATTTTTAATGATATATGGATGGATATACATGTCATTTCTCATATTGTGACAGAAATTATTTTCTTCACTAAATATAGAAACAAATATGCAGTCCATTTCTAATAATACATGAATACATAAGTTTCCATCTCTAAATGTCACACAAACATATTCCCATCCCATTTCATATTAAAATCAGCACTGGATTTAAAAAATTTTTAAAAAATCCATCGTTAATTAACTACAAAATTTTTTTCCTTCTCTAATTTGTTTAGGTTTTGTTATTTCTGTTTCTAATCAGTTTCAATTCTATTCATAATTTTAGAAATAGAATTGCACATTTCTATTTTCATTTTCTAATTACTTATTTTCTTGTTTTAATATATATATATATATTAAAAATAATATATCAACTATTATGCATATACATATCTTTTTCAAAAATATTATGCGTATCCATAACATTCGAAAATGTTATGTATATCTAGTTTTATATTTGTTTGTTTTTTCCTTTTTCAAGTTGTTGTGGATTGGGTTAAATGATATTTCATGTTTATTTTTTTTGATGTATTATACCATAATTATTAATTATTTTTAATTTTGTTTCTTGAAAGTGAAACATAAATAAAATAATTCTAGAGTCCAAAAACTAAATATTTTTATCTTTTCTAAACAATCATACTTTTATCTTTTTTTTAATGGCACTCAGTCTAAAATAGAATTTGGCTGTCTATATTTAAAATAAAGGAGGAATTGTGTTTTAACACTCTCCAAAAAATATTTGAAAAAAGTAACCCAACTATTAATATTTCAAAATAATTACACTAAATTCTTAGCTAATTAATTTTTGGTACACTATAATATAACAATCCAAAAATATTTTTAATTTTTATCTCATTTGACCCCTCTCCCCCTATAACTTTATCCACGCCTGAGTCAATGGAGCTCCATGGAGACAAGCTCCTAGAGCTCTACAAGAGCTCGATGAGCTCCATGGAGCTCGAGCTCAAGGAGCTCATCTGCATGGAGCTCCCGTCGAGCTTGTGTCCAAGAGCTACATGGAGTTTGTCGAGCTCCATAGAGCTATCAAGTCCCATAGAGCTGCATGAGTTCCTCAAGCTATCGTAAAGCTCCAAGAGTTCGTCGGGCTCCCATTGAGCTTCAGGAGCTCGAGCACGACGCGAGCCTAGTTGAGTTCCATGAAGATGAGCTCCTGGAGAGCGACTAAAATCCTCGAGCTGTATAGAGCTCGTCTCCATGGAGACCGACGAGCTCTATGGAGCTCGTGAACTAGTTCTAGGAGCTCATATCTATGGAGTTTGTCGAGCTCTATGGGAGCCGGACGAGCTCCATTGAGCTAGTGATCAATCACCAGGAGCTTTTCTCCATGGAGTTTGACAAGAACCCGTCGTGCTTCATGAAGTTCTTGCCCAAGAGCTCCTTGGAGTTCGACAAGCTCCATGAAGGCGAGCTCTTGAAGCTCGACAGGAGCTCGACGAGAATTCGTCGAGCTCCATGCACTACAACAAAAATCATAATCAATGACACCTAAAAAGCATCATTATATATATATATATATAATATCGCTTATCGAGAGCGTCTTCCGCTAGTGTGACATAAAAAGTCTATACATATAATGACGTTTTTTTGCAGTGTCATTGAATCATACCTTGATGCTAAAATAAAGTGTCATTTTTATTAACAATGACGCTTTATTTTTGCATCAAGGTATGATTCAATGACACTGCAAAAAAACATCATTATATGTTGTAGCTATCGTAAATTTTTTTTAATGCTATGACACTTAGAAAAAGCGTCAAGGAAGATTATAATTTAAATAAATTTAAATTTAATAATTATTGTAAATATATTTTCACCTGTTATTGTAATACTGCATGCACATAAGAACAACATTCTTTACAATCTATACCAAGAATACAGTTTTCAAGTACAATGAGGAACTCAGACTTCTTACAAATCAAAAAAAAAATATAACACAATTTCAACATTTGTTTCTTAAATTCAATTCAAATTTTCTGATATATGCAACCCAATTGTGCCTTAACTCCATAAAACTAGTTCCTGCTAGCCTGACAAAGTTGAGAGATAATTTCCAAACAAGATAACCTGCATACAAATAGATGAACAATAAATACTTACACTTGTAGAAATAAATATATTATAGAGAATTGGAAAAAAAACAGGAATGATAACAATATATCATAAAAATAATTTATATAACAATTGACATATACGATTAAACAAATTTAACAAATACAAAAACAAAGTTAGTAGTAATGGATAAAATATAAAGCTGAAGATTTATCAATTATGGCATAAAAGTTGATAAAATTTTTTAAAATACAAAACAATAATAATCCATTTAAAACCTAAAGGTGTGTAGTGAGTTTAAAGATCTCACAAACAACTTGAAAAAACACAACAAAAACCAATTAAATAGCATAAAATGAAAAGTTAAATTACTTGTCATCTTCCCAACACATCAAAAAAACTCGATGAGATGTTATGTAATTTAATTTCAAGTTCTATTTGATTACACAAATATAGTAATCCAATCAACATATAGTTTTAGATTCATTAATAAAATATTGGCTTCATGAAAAAAAAAATTAGTGCCTTGAAATAATTATTGTGTTTTATAAGGGTGAAAAGGTAATTTACACTGTTGTGGTAAAGTAGTGAAGCCAAAAGTCGAAATCACAATTTATTCTATTGTCAATCTACAACAAAAAATCGATGGTTGACAACATACATAAAAGATAGAATGAAAACATAAAAATTCTAATTACTTATTCAAGTTTTGAATATTTAATTGAAAGTAAGAAGTAATAACTATGATCTCATTAAAAAAATACATTTATTATCACTATAGTACATGGACCATTCCAAAGTAGGAAGATCTCTTAACTTGACCAAAAAAAAGTTTACCTTTAAACACCTAAGAATCATGCATTCAATATACTAACATTATTCAACATATGAAAAATATTGAAATATAATGATTGTGTAGTTAAATACTAAAATGTCTTCAAAAGATTATGTTGAACAATTTACCTTCAGTCATAGTTTTGTTCAAAAGAGATATAAATTACGAACCTCATCAAAAGTTAATGTTGTAAATCCCAAAATTTGTTCATGCTTCAATAAAAAAAGGTGTCTCCAATGCTTTTCTAACTGAGGAAAGTATTAATTGAGTCACCAACATCACCCATTCAGATCATACTTCATCCAACACATCTTTGTTGTATGATTCCTTCCCATTAAACTGTTGAAAAGTAAAGTATTATCTTAATCAATAAAATTAGAAAACTAAAAATAACTGATACATTGAGAAACAACAAATCAACACATAAGCCATGTACAACTCCACTTTCAATAGTTTGTAAATCAAAGCCGGGTAGAAACTGATGACAAGAGTAATTGACTACAATTTCTATCTTTCGAGAACAAAAGAAGATCAAATTCAAGCTAATATTGGGGGGAGTGAAAATGAAACATATCCTCTAAAAGGCAGAAATGCAACGGAGAAGAAAGCATCCATGAAAGTAATTTTCTAATATGATATGATTCTGCAACCTCTACATCCAAGTACAAAAGAAATCAATAAAAATGAAGAGAATGAAACAAAAAACTTACACTTTCACCCCTAGTTTTACTCTGAATTAAATCTAAACAGGAATCCAAGGGCATTTGATGCTAATTATTTGAGCATCAAAAAACTCACTCAAATTATTTGAGCAAAGACTAATGAGACATTTCCAAAACTTATTTGATGCTACCTTTTAATAAGAGCTTCACATTTATTCTAAAGATGTTCAAATTTTTTATTAGTAGATGATGTTTACTCTTCTTGTAGCTGTAATATTTGTAAGAAGAATAGCCATGTTGAGAACGTTTTATTGTATAATTCAAAACCTCAATATTTTAACTATAAAAAAATTAAGCATCTATAAATAGTCTAACAATACTATTAATAAGCCAATTAATATAGAAGGATTATAAATTGATACATTAAGAGAATAACTATACTATATGTGATAAGGAATCAAGAAGTATACTTTGGAAGGTGAAGATATCCTAAAATTGTAACATCTCTATCAACCTCAACTCAAGAATTGATTCTACATTGAACATGCATGAAGTAAAATAGTCTAACTTATGGCACACAAGGTATGGAAACATGAATTATAAACGCTTTAAGCTTCATAGTCAAAGCAATTTGGTGAATTGACGGTCCCTTAATATTGAAGTATAAAATATTGATCGTGGAGAATATGCTAAGGGTAAATAGTCCATGCAATCATTCCCAAAAGGCGTTGATAAGACGTACCATTATATTCTTGACTTGGTTCACTTATATATTTGTGGACAAATGTTTGTATTATTCTATATGAATAATAACTATTTCATATTATTTGTACTTGGTTATTTAAGAATGATGTGAGTTTACTTTATTATATAAAAATCTAAAGTATACTTAATATCTAAGAAGTTTCAAAACTTAATTGAAAGATACTCCTAAATATAATAAAAGTACTTAAAAGTTAAAAGTGACAAATGGAAAGAGTCACTCTCTAAGCATTTTCTCTTCTATTGTGAATAAAAATGAATTCATAGATAATTCACAACTCCATAAATTTTTCACTATAATGATGATGTTGTAAAGAAGAAGAATCATGTGATAATAAAGCTGCACTAGGCCCATGATGCCTCAAAAGAGTCTTCCAATATACTTATAAGCCAAAGTATCGACACTTCTATTTATTTGTTAAATAGAAGTCCAACCACAATCTTAATGCATCCCACTCCAATTGAAGTCTAGAGTTGAAAGAAGCCAAAAGTAATAATTAGAGAGCAAATGAAAGGTTACATTACTCTCAAAAATCCAAGCATAAAATAAAGAAATTAGGTAATTCTCTCATATAATGGGAAATGTCTTCACTCCATCAAGTCTATAAATGTCAATAAAGATAACTCGAATTTCACTAATATTCAACAAATTTGCTCAAAATATATATTTAATAAAAACTCTATAAAAAATACTCAAATATGCATAACACAATAGTGAATACATACAAACTATCTCAAAAAAGTTAGTAAATAAAATATCAAATAATAATTCAAGAAAAAGAAATAATCATTATAATTCACAACTTAATTGCATGGGGACATAACCATATAGGTTCTCGTTTCTTGGTGAGCATGAATAATATATAATTAATTTATTTTCAAACACATTAGAAAATCACTAAAAATAGCTCAATTATTGGAGTTTCTAGCAAAAGCTTACTGTGTTGAATTATAAGTTAGAAAAGGCTAACATGGTAGCTGATGAACTAAGCCATGAGATTGAGCTTGTTGTAATCAATAACCTTCAATATCTACAAAAAGAACATATCAAACAAGACTACTGCAACATTTAATTTCTATTTCATTGATATAATATGTCATTGAAGAAAAGATTTAGAAAGATTATGACATAAGGGAGTTACACAATGTTCAGTGCCATAATAATATTGAATCTAGAAGATTCTTTAAGATTCTAGAATATCCAAGCTAAGCTTAGCAGTATGTTTAGGCCAAAGTTCAATTTATGTTCTATAATTTTTAATGTTTATTTGTTTTTTACAATATAAGAATATGACATAAGGCAGAATTGTCAAAAGTTTAATATATCTATCTGTCATAAGGCAGAATTTTCACAAGGCAGAATTTTTAATGTTAGGGTACAAGAGAGCACTTGAATTGTCATAAGTAAAATAAATTGGAGAAGAAGTTTGCATTAAATTAGAGATAGAAATAAGAATTTTCAAATCACCAATTTTCTCTAGACGGAATCCCAGAAATGACTGGTGCCAAACTAAAAAATGGCTTCGACACCGAGGATTGGTATTCTCCGGCGAAGGAAAACATTTCCAAAAAATGTAGCGCTTGTTGTGATACTTGTTTGCGAATATTGTGTGATTGAGCTTAAATAGCGGTGTGGTGTATTTAAAGGCTTCAAAAAGAGATGAAAGATCCAAAATATAAACTATTATTGGTTGCCACTGTTTATTTTAGTAAATGGATAGAGCTGACACTTTTTCATCAATCAAAGATTGAAAGGTTACTTGATTTATCTGGGACTTCTGCCACTCCAACATCCCAAGATCAATTATATCTAATAACGGGCGACAATTTGAAAGCCAAGTCTACCAGGACTTCTGCCATGAATTGAAAATAAAAACTTATACTTTACCCCTTGGTATCTGCAAAGCAATGGCCAAGTTGAGGCCTCCGACAAAACCATGTTGATTACCTTGAAAAAACAATTAGACTCTGCTAAATGTAAATGGGTGGAATAGCTTCTTGAGGTGCTCTGGGTTTACTGTACCACTATATAAAAGTCAACTGGAATCTCTCCTTTTACGCTCACTTACAAGATGGAAATTATTATCCCTACCAAAGTTGATCTGCTACCATCAAAATAGTTGCACACGATTCAAAAAATACGAAATCAATAGCAATGGTGTTAAATATAAGTGAATAACAACGAAAAGTTGCTGCAGCCTGCATAACACCCTACCAATGCGTATGATTCAAAAATCAAAATTTTATTTCTATTTAGATTAATATGCGTTTCATTGTAAGAAAAAAAAATCATAATAAAATATATAAATGTTAGAGACAAGTAAATGCATATTTATAGATTTACAAAAGATAATCATAATTTTAATAGAATGATAAAGTATGGTAAAATATTAATAAAAAAACATAATTTTAAATAAGTACAAATGAAAAAATAAATAAATTTATTTATGATTGATCTCAATGGTGCACTACATTTAATTTATTTTAAAAACAAGAATAAATTTATGAATGAATTATTACATGGATGTCATTTTATGTCACCTATGCTAAGGCAGGATATTGTTTTTTCTTGTAGTTATCATTGTGACATTGGTGTTCGCAATGAATGAACCTTATCTACTTATATTTTTGTTGAACAGTTGCTATATAAAAATTAATATTAACATATTTAATAAAAAAAATCATAACTCCTAAAATTTAGAAAAAAAATTGCAACAAAACTAAATAATTAATATTTTATTGCTCTTCAATTCATCAAAATAAATCAAACTATTCTTTCCCCTCTTCAATGTAGACATTTAAAATGAAACATGTTGAATATAAAAAAAATATGGATCAGATAAAAAAGTACCTGGGTGAGAATCAAAAAATTCATCCAATAAATGCAAGATAACATGTGACTCAAGAGTTGTTGTGCATTAATAAATATGTGGGTTGCATCAACTTGTGATTCGATCTAATTCTAATATACATACACATACACACACGTTTATTGCACTTGTTAGTAGCACCTAACATGAGAATGGTGAAGGTGATAGATTGGCAAAGCATCTGCATTTATAAGGAGAAGTTGGCTTCGGGTTTGAACAAAAGAATCACGGTGGCAAATTATAGGAATTTTAAACAAGGATCACTCAGTTCAGCCTAACTCTTCCGCTGTTTTCGCCGATTGCTCCCGACAAATAGAGCATATAATACTGCGTTTATAATACTATGGTTTATGCTAAATCACTCGGAACACATTCACATTAATAAATTAGGTTAACGAAAATGAAGAGCTGATACAATTATAATTTTAATGGAGAAACTTACAGGATGCTGCAAATATGGCCAATGATTTCGAAGACGCGAGCTTGAACCCTAGCTATTGGAAATGACCGAACATAATGAAGAAAAAGCACAACTCTTTCTAGCGATAGATTAATCAATATAATTAAGTTAAAAATAATATTAAATTTTTCACATAATTATATTAAATCACCTTATTTTTACATTTTATTTTTATTTCTCTTAGGGATAAAATAAATATTAACAAATTACATTTTAAAATTAAATATTATTACTTATTTTATAAATAAAAATCGCAATTTTGAATGTATAAATATTTAGATATTTTTTAATTTTATCATAAGTTTCTGTTTTTTTTAATAAATAATTTTGAACAAAAATATGATAATTTTTTTTTATTAATCTAGAGTAAAAATAAAAATATTATTACTTATAAAAAAAATTAAATAAGAAATTTGTTACAAATCTATAAATTTAAAATTAATTTTTTAACATCCATGATACTAATAAAAGTGACAAAGTTTATAATTTTCAGCTTCTTTTTCCTTGGAAAGTTTTAAGGAGTTAAGTAATTTTCCTAACCTATTAGTCTTAACAATGACACTTCTAGTAAGTGTCATTAAATGTATACTTACAATATAATAATGACATTTTTTAAAAGCGTCAAGATATACAGTATCATTAATTTTAAGTTTTGTTGTAGCAACAATGACACTTCTAGTAAGTGTCATAAAAACTTAATAAATTTTACAAATAATGGCGCTTTTAGAAAAGTGTCATTAAATGTCTAATTACAAATCATATGATGACGTTTTCTGAAAGCGTCAAGATATAAAGCATCATTAATTTTCTGTTTTGTTGTAGTGATGGAGACGAGCTCCTGGAGCTATATGAGAGTCTAACGACCTCCAAGGAGTTCATGGTCGAGCTCCATGAGCTCTTATTTGTAGAGCTCAACGAGTTCCATGGAGCTCAATGAGAGCTCAACTAGATTTCATCGAGCTCCATGGAGACGAGCTTTTGAAGTTCTACGGGGGCCCCATGAGCTTCAGGAGTTCATCTCCATGGAGCTCGACGAGCTCCATGTAGCTCTTGGGCATGAGCTCCATTGAGCTCGATGGGAGCTCTTGGAGCTCCATTGGTGCCATTATTTTGAAATATTAATAGTTATATTACCTTTTTTTAAATATTTTTTTTGGTGAGTGCAACAAATTACAGTTCTCCTAAAATAAAAGTGATTTAAAATTGAGTAAGGGTATGTTTGATAAACTAATAAAATTAAGTACTAAAAAATAAATACTAAAAAAAGTAAGTACTGAATTTTATTAGTGTTGAATTTGTATTGTAAAATTGTTTGAAAAATTACTAACAATTGAATACTGAAATTAAATATATTGTTTGATAACTATAATTGTTAAATATTGAAAATTATGTATTTTACATATTTATCTTTATTATCATTATATTATATATTATCCAAAATAAATAGAGTTTCTAATAATATTTTATTTTTCACTATAATTATTAATTATTATTTAAAAGAAAATCACGAGAAACATATCAATAAATAAATCATAATATCCAAATAAAGACAAATATTTTTTTAAAATAGCCAAAAGAATCTAAACTTTTTAAAACTTTTAAAACTATTAATATAAAAACAATAATTAATGAGAAACTAGTTGATTTATTATTTTATCTCTTATATGAATTATGAAAGAGGATTAGGATTAAGGTTTGAGGTGGTTGAGAAAATAAATTCACAAATTAAACTGTATCGTGAATAAGAAAAAAAAAGGGAAAAATAAAAAACAAAACGATCACTTTAAAAAAAATTGTCGAAAAAAATTTTCATTCAATGATAAGCATGCATCTTATATACTTATTATTTTCAATAGTTTTTTATTTAAGATTTTCAATTAATAGATTCCTAAAATTTTTTATCAAAGACATTGAAAAATTAAAACTATTAAAATTTTTCAATTTTCAATGGTTTGAAAATATGCAATAGTTTATCAAAACCCTAATTTAATCCATTTTATTGAGTGCTCCCCAATCCCCACATTAAATATCAAAAAAAAAAAGAAAAAAGAAAAAAATATATTAACTGGTACGCAGGGTAGGTCTATACTGTCGAATAAATGAGCACGTGTCATTGCAAGTGTAAATGTTATTGGAAGTTAGTAATAGTGCTTGTCTTTGTCTGTAACAAATGAGGTTAAATACATAATGGTTCAAAGGATTGTATGGCAAAGAATTGGTGGTAGTGGAGTTGCAGCTTGTTCTGGAAACGCACACACCGTTGCAGGACAGTTGATTAAGTCAAATACATATAGTACTAAGCATGTTTATTTAAATATCAAGATGGCCGAAACATTGCTTTTCCATGGAGATTATGTGACAATGGCAACACTTGGTAATTACCAGATCTTAGTATGACTCGTTAGCATCTTTCACTCTTGTGATGGCCAAAGAAAGGCTCCCATAGCAAACTTTCTTTTCTGATGAACATCTCCGAAAATTGGCAGCCCATATTCTTTCAATAGACGATCCAGTCTCCACTCCGGCATAGTCTCATAATCTTTCTTGCTGTACCTGGGATAATGAAGTGGCATCTGGAAGCTTGAGTACGTGTCTTCCCGTCGCCTTCGTTTGGTAGTGTGTTGGGCATTCAATCCCAAAATATCTGTTAAATTTAGAGATACCTTTCAAGCTGAGCGATTAGAAATTAAGAATGATGTATAGTGCATCTATGCATGTAAATATATTTGTGTGTGCGGGAAAAGACACATGTATGTGTAAGCTTCAGATGTATATGCGAGCAACTTGATCTAGATCTTACTATATGAATTAAACAACATGATCGATCCATAATTGAAAGAACGCAAATTTTCAATTGAGATTGCCTACATACAAAATACGCATTAGATGCTCACTAAAACACAACTCTTTATTTACTCGTTAATTTAAAAAGATATCGATGAATTTGAAAGAATACAGATATGTGTTTTTCCCTAGCCCTCGAACCATTAATCATATATCTCTTAGGCCCTCTTAAACGTCAAAGAAAGGTCTAACATATGTCAAAGAATACAGATATATGTGTTTTACTCGTTAACATACGTCATATTGATGAACTTGAAGTGAGAGAGAGAGAGAGAGAGAGAGAGAGAGAGAGATTGGTGTATATTGGTGTATATTGGAAATTCTAAAGAAATCATATTGCACAATATCCTCCAACCCACTTATTTAAACTTAACCTATCATATTGCACCGGTGTGGTATATTGGTGTATATGGGAAATAGTTATTTTGAAGTGTGCGTGAGTAGGAGGCACATGGATTCTGGTCAAAAAATAATACTAAATGATGATATAATTTAGTGATTCAACCTTTTGAAAATGACAATAGCTCCATTTAAATGTCAAGAGATGGAATAGAGAAAGTTAGGAAAGAGAGGTGCCCTTATTAAGTGTCATGAGGTCCTTTTATAGACTCATAAATATTTTTCCATTTTTTCTTGATTAGAAATACTCTTGTAATTGATGTACCAGAAAAATTAATGTTTGATTAACAATCATATTCATTATAAATTAAGTGATTTGTAAGACTCCATAAAAAATAAAAATCATGTAACCAATCACTCAACTTAGAAAAATATGTCTCAGAACTTTTGAAAAAAAAAAAATATGATTTTAAAATTCTAGCTTTTTATCTCATTAAAATACATGATTACTAATACATCATATTCTTAATTCGAAGAAAAATAAGTAGCAAATAGTTGTTTTGCTCAAATCTTGCATAAGATACCCTTTTACACGCTCACCCACAAACACACACACACACACACTACAACAACAAAAAATTCTCATGTTCAAATATTTTGCATCAAAATCTAGCTCATTTTGAGGATAAGTTCCCAACTAATATAACATATGCTGCAGAATCATCAATCACAAAAGTATATGTGATGTACTTAATTCAAATTCATCAATGCTAGTAATCTTACATGAAAATGACATTTTCCAGACCAATATTAATGGTATTTGATAAAATATGGTTCATAGACCATCATTTTGCATAGTCTTAGGATTTGAATCTTTATTTGTGAAAATGCATACAATTTTTTTTTTTTTTTTGAGAATTTGGATGACGTTTAAGATGAAAATGTAGATGACATACCTTATTAGAGAGTACCATTTGCAATCCCGAAGCCTTCTCTTGTATATCTTAGCTTAAAAAACTACATGAGGAAGAAGAGTGCTTAGTTCCGTCCTTTCTTTCCCCTTTTAGACAAGCACAATTAACATCACCCAAAGTAATGTGACAATTTTCCGTTAAATCATTTAAAAGAAAAAGTTTATTTGTTATATATATATATTCAACCAAATCACTTAAATTAATTTTATATATAACAAATAAATAAAACATTCTGTCTTGATTTATGAAGCTCTCACTTATGACACTGTTAAAGGCTACAAAAGGTGTCTCAAGCTTAAATAAGATGTTGAGTTTCCAAAATAAATTAAATAATCTATTTATACCAATTATAATTCTTTTTACTATAGAATTATAATTATACTCACTCACTTATTCGAAATTTAATTCAAGTTTTTTATCATTTAATACATATTAGTCTCCTTATATTAAGATTATAAATACTTATTGATAAAATTAAATTATTTACAATTTCATTTGATCAATATCCTATGATTTTTTTGAGATATTTTGCTTAACTTATTTGATATGCTAGATTAAAATTAAACTATTAGGGTTTAATATTATCAAAATTTATAAGTATTATAAATGGAGTATCATGAGTCTTTTTTACAAGATATGAATTTTAATAATAATTAATGTTCATCATACAACTAATATAATTATCCAACTCATTGAGCTTATTAATCTATTTATAGATATCAGCCTATATGAATCAAAATAATATTAATGATTGCATGTGTTTTATTATTTATTTCAAGATTAAGAGTATTAGTATTCAATATGACCATGAGGTATCTATTATCTTATGTGTCAATAAAAAATAATCACCCAAAGTTAGTCTCATTCAATATACACAAGTGTACTTGTTCAAGAAGTTGACTCATATCATTCTCCATTGTCAAGACAAACATATTAAAATCTTGTGCTAAAATCTTACCAATTTATATTGTGAACAAAAAGTTTATATTCTACAATAATTAATGATTTGATCTTCTTTGCATAAGTCGAACTCTATGTACCAAATCTTTTACTATGTAGAATAAAAGATATATGTGCAATATATTCAAATGCTAACTCAGCTTTGATTGACAATGTTTCCATCCCACAATATTCTCATTAAATTTATAAAAATATTACATAAAGATTTATAAAAAAACATTGAAAGTAATGCGTAGACTATAGAGGAGCACATTAATACACCCTAATAGTTCATCCAAGACTTACTTTCATGTTATCATTCAAATTATATCCTTCCTCTATAGAAATAAATAAGAATTAGTATATGTTAATCAAGATGTACATGAAAAAGTAGTAAATGCATTAGTTATATCATCATTATACTTTTAACATACATGTGTTGTATGGATGCTAATCAATTATTTGTGCATACAACTAGAACACCATGAGATTATCTTTGCTCAAATAATAATTTATAAATATATTTGCCTTGTATGTAAATTAGAAGATAGAGAAACTCATGGCTTACCCTAAGCAAAGCATCACTGCTTGTTGTATATCCAAATCTCTGAGAAATGAAAACTTAAACATGATTCTGAATTAAATAAGAAAATTAGTTGTTCAATGGCATGCCATAAGGGTTAAAATAAAATAGATAAGGGTTAAAACATGATTCTGAATTTAAAACTACATTCATACGTTATTAAACATTAATTCTGGCCTTATTTCCAATATGATTAAGAAATCAAGGAGTATTGATATTTCATTGTGTGCTATTTTTGTAACCTCATCCACTACTTGGGAAACAAAAAAAAGAAAAGATGATGCTAGACTATTTAAAAAGAAGAAAAGTGATAGTAAAGAATACATGTGACAAAAATGATTTGCACATGTAAGATAGTAAAGAAAGAATTATAATGATTAACAAGTATTGGTAGATACTTTAAAAATCTCAAATTACTTCTTATTGTGGAATGGTCATCATCCACTCTTTTCTTGAGCAAAGACTTTAATCAAAAACATATGGGGGTGATTATTGCTATTAGCATCTTCCTTGTCAAACCTACTTCTTTTTTGATAATCTCATGAATCTTTCTTCCTCGGAACATTCATAGTACAAAATGAAATATGGTAGACTTTTGGATGAAAAAAAAAATAATTTTTAAAAACAATTAGACTCAAATCAATTTTGCAAGATAAAACAAAACAAAAGCTTGTGATTGATTCAAAAATATAGTGTCGCTCACCAACTCATGAAAGATTTAAAGAGCTAATAAATCATTCTCCAATAAATGCCCAACAAAGATAGACTCCGTGATTACCAACTATCCCTGATTTTAAATTACCTTCCAAGTTCCAATGATATTCTAAATCAACAAATTTTAAAATATTGGAAAGAAAACTAGAACATCTACTACAAATAGGAACATCTTCAAGACTTTTAGTCACACCCTCTAATATCTCACAAGAAATTTCACTCTATGTGTTAAATAAATATGCCTTAATATTAACAAAATCAAAATTCTTAAGTGTATTAAAGATTGTTAATCCCTCCCTACTGAATATGAATCTTACTAAAACTCAAGATATTGCTAAGAACATTATCTAATATAGAGGCTTCATAATTGGGGCCCCATGTAAAGATTTGCAATAACAAGCCTCGAACCCAATTAATTTTGCAAATCATATTGTACTTGAACTAATAATGAAACATATCTACCTAATATTTTAATCAACAAGACTACTCAATGGTTTAATTAATTTTTCCAATTCAATGTAAAAAAAAAAACAAAAGTATTGAGTAAAGGACATTGCCAAGTCAAACAATATCAGCAAGATCCCAATAATTTTCTACCTAACTAAAACTGATAACAAAATAAAGCATCATAAGGAACTCAACTTGAAGAAAAAGATGATATTTCTAGCATCTACATGTAACAATATTGAAATAGTTAATACGATGTTACATAACCAAACTATCTGTTGATATTACATTGTTATATTTATCTTTTTGAAACATACTTTTGACATCTACTTGTACAACAAGATCAAACATATAAGCAATATATCCGACTTTTTATAAATAATAGCAACATAAAAGAAACTTGAACAAGGTGCCAAATAAAATAAAAATTTAGATTCTAATTTGTAGTACCTCCCGAGTACATAAATGTTACCATAGCCTTCTTTTGTTACTGCTAACTAGACATGGATCCTCATTCTTCAAAAACAAACTTGATACATGCTCAGTTATTGGTGTTTCACTCTCCTAATAATTTTCAAGAGAGAATACACAAATAGAATTGATAAGAAATGAACAAATAGTAAAACCACGAATTAATTGATTCACTTTCTATCCACCTCTTTGATTTGGATCACTTCTAGGCAAACTATTTTTTTGGAAATTGCATGGCTTTCCATCATATTGCATCTTCATGTTTCCCTCGAAAATTTCAACAACATAATATGACTTGTTTTTGCATCATGTCACAAAAAAGACAGTAAATTTTAAATTTTCATTATGCATAACAACCATCTTCTTCCTCATTAATGTGGTGGAATCTATTGGAACATGTTATCAAATTATAATTACCCATTCAACATCATCAATTTAGATGACATGCATGCACCTTGAAGTATTCAACTTTGATAGAGACAAGTTATTTCATTGATATCACATCCAAAATTAATCTTTGACATGTAAATTAAAGGTCAATCAAACTGATCATTGCATTGATGTATAGGCACTCACATGCATAAGTATTTATTGATATATTCTTAAAAAAATAGAAAACATGACATATTAGTAAAGTAAATAGGCTTATATCTTTCATTATCCAAGAGAAGTAATTTGTTTCAAGAAATATTTATTTCATATATAGTAGTTAGATGATACGTGCCTTACAAATTGAAGTTGGAGAATCTAAGTTTGTAGATATATTAATGGGATTTTTAATAAAGTGATATCATAATAGTTTATAGAGATGGCCTAACATGAACATGGTTGGATCAACATTTACAATACAAACTACTAAGTTTGATTTGACTAGTGTTGTAGTCAAAGATATCAATACATATTATGAAGTTAGTGACATGTTAGTTAAGAAAGATGAAATCAGAAATCAATTTGAAAGCTTGTAGATGGAGGTTACTATGACATGATCATCATCAAATTAGAAGTAGCTATATAAATTTTTATTTGTGGTTCAATTCTATTTTGAAAAAAAAAATCACAATCCTAGCTGATGGAGAAAGTAATAGGTAATATGTTATTTCATGATCATTTTCAACTAAACTTACAAAAATTTGAATTACAAAATTTGCTATAGTATCATGACTCCATTTAAGAGTAAGGAAGCTGCATTCCAACATTGTGTTTATGAAGAATAGAAAAAAAGTAGACACATGTTGAGAAGATTAAAGAAACCTATGCTAACCTCATCCCATCCCAAAAGATAGAATATACATTATAAAATTAGTTGTTGTAATCAAATTTTGATCATTATAACACAAACATAAAGGCCCCCATACATGTGACCTACACAAATAATCAGTTGGTTGTTGTAACTTGTTTATGACCATTATAACCTAAATACTATCCAAGATCATCATCATTCATGGCCCATGGGATTTTTTATTTATAATGGAAGAAGAATATGTGATAAAAAAAAATTATCTTATAATTTTCAAGAGGTATATCATGACAGAGATGCAAAGACTGTTGATTCTCAAGAAAGGTAGCAATTTAAAAAAGTGTTCGTATAAGAATGACAAAAAATATAAGATGTTATAAGCATGCAATGATGCTCAAAATAAGCATCATTGTATGCCATCATAAAATAAAAAACTTGGTAGCAAAAATATAAGCTTCATCAAAACTTTGGTGGCAAAACATATGGACCTAAATAATGATGCTTTTAAAACACATCATAAATTTTGACAATATAAACTTTAAGCATCATTAAATCCCAATTATAGAAACACATAATGTTACTTTAAAAATATGCCATAAGATTAAGAAAAACACACTAAACAATAATGCTCTTTGTAAGCATTATTATATACCATACAATAATGCCACTTTTGAAATAGACCATAGAATATCATTTTTATTGTAGTGAACCATCACTTTCAAGTGGATATGTCTCACAATACAAGAAATTATGTTCTTCAATTTTTAACCAATATTTGCAAATTGACTCACTCGCCATTTATATGCTCTTTTTCTTCGTGCATTCTATGTTATTTTTTTTCTACCAAAGATACTAAAGACATAGCTAATATCTATATTTGCAAAAAATAAAAAATGATGTACTCATGAAATATTTTTTGTTTGAATTAAAGTTGGCTCCTTTTGAATAAAACAAATGGAGCACAACTCATTTTTGATTTTTCCATCATGCCTTCTAATTCTTGATTGTCACATTTCTTTTTGCTTTAACTAAGCATGCTCATCATCCCATGTTCTTCTTACTAAACAATAAAGTTGGAGAAATTATCCCATCAAACCTCCATTGCATAAAAAAAATTGGGATTGCCATTTGTCGTGCAACTATCTTGAACTTTTAATTTATCTATTTGCAGTGGCTTTGTCATCAATTATGACCCATTATTATTAGTATAGATTTATTAAGGTTTACTATTTTATCCTCAAACACATCATGTATCTAATAATATCTGACATAAATGTACTTTGAAGTCAAATATTATTGTAGGAACTTCTTCTAAGTTTAATTTTTGATAAGATGTTGAATTTTTGTTGAAATGAGTGACGCATTACTATCACTTTGAAAAGCATATTTTTCCTAATTTTTGCGGAGATAAGTGAAATGTTGAATCTTTTTTGAGATGAGTGAAATGTTGAGTTTTTGTTGAAATGAGTGACACCTTGAATATCACTTTGAAGAGCATATTTTTTCTTATTTTGACTCAATTCATATAGGCATTTCTTCATAGTTGCTATGTACATCCTTCCATAATTGAATTAAATTTTAATTTTGTGGTGAATAGGGTAATACACTTCTGTAGAGATGATTTCCATGATAAAGCTCCTGCAAATTTGGACTTTCTAGAATCCACATCACCAACCATATATGCATTTTTATATCATTCTAAATCAAGTTTACCATTACCAAAACATAAGCAATGACTAAATGTACCTCTAAGATACTAAAATAGCCATTTAACTACATACAATATATTTTGCTAAGATTTGTCAAAAACCTACTTACAACACAAATTGCATAAGTAATATCCAACCTTGTGCACACCATGACATATACTAAATCAACAATTGTTGTTGCATGAGGTTCCTTCATCTTAGAGTTTTCTTTCTCACTTGAAAGATACTGTTTTGTATTTGACTTAAAGGGGTTTGCAAGAAGAGTACTAATAGAGTTCACCTTGTCGAAAATTAAACCTTTCAAAACCCTTTTTAATATATTAATCTTGAGATAGCCATATTTTGTAGTTTTGTCTATCACAAAAAAAAAATTATACACCAAGAATATGCTTTGTGAGTCCTTAATCCTTCATGGAAAAGGAAAAGTTTAATTGATTCTTCTACTAGCTAATATTATTAGATTCATGACCTACAAGTAATCTGTCATTGACATATAAAAAGAGAATAATAAAATAACCATTAGAAAAATCTATTGAAAAACCACATTGATCTAGAGTGATTATTTTGTACTAATTTTTCTATATAAATATAAATTTTTTATGCCATTGTCTTGGTGTCATTTTGAGTCCATATAGGCTCTAATCTTCATACAAGTTTCTCTTTCCCTTTGCTTTGGTAACTTTTAGGCTACTTCATATAAATTTTTCATTAAGATCACTATATAAAAATGTAATTTTAACATCAACTTGTTCAAGTTCTAAATTTAATCTAGCAGCTATATGAAGATTAACTAACATTTAAGATAATTTTACTACAAGGGAAAATATTTCTTCAAAATCAATATCTTTTTTTTAGTAAAATCCTTTTACAACTTACCTTATTCTATTTTTTAGTTATGAGCTCTTTTCTTCGGTTTTAATTTTGATTACCCATTGATTTCCTTGTTTTTTGCCATTGAGATAACTTGACGAAGCAAAAAGTTCTCAAGTAGAGATTATATTTCTTTTTATGTGACTTTTAGCCACTCATTATATTTATAAAATATCAGTAACAACTTCATGATAGTTTCATGGCTCTCCCCTTCTAGTAAGCAACACTAACTCTTAAAGAGAATATTAGTTATTTGGTTGTCACCCCCTACTAGATTTCCTCAGTTGTAGTTCTAGTTATGCACTATCTTCTAGAGGACTTTTGTCAGCAATTATTAGAGTTCTCACTTGTCAGTAGACTGCATAGTTGAAGAACCTAGTTCCTAATTTTTCCAGAGCAAATCACAAAAAAAACATTGCTTTCATTTTCCATCAAACTTGGAGCTTTCATCTTTTGGGATGTGTGTAAAAGGCTAAACGCCCTAAAACCAAATGGTATTAAATGTTGGTAAGAAATATCTTTATCCATCCATACCTATTTTTGCATCTCATAGTTGAGTGGAACAGATGGAGAAAGATTGGTTAAATTACCAATGTCCTCATTGTCTCTTCCCAAAAGAAGTTTGACAACTTTGAATTTGAAAATGATACAACTTATTTTATCACAAGAGTTTATTTTTTTGATACATCATTGTGATGAAGTATCATTTTTACATATTTTTCTATCCTAATCCCAAAGCATTTATAGTAATCTTCAAACTATTTATGGTAATCACTATCATTATCTGAAGGCACAAACTTTAAATGTCTACAAGCTTTTTATTTAGCCTTAATGTAATTGCTTGCAAACTTTTGGAAATTTTTATTTAGATTTTAAAGTAAATCTCCATAATTTTTCTAGAGTGGTCATTATATAAGGCTGCAAACTTTTCTTCCTCCTCCTCCTCCTCATCATTGTTCTTCTACTTTTTCTATTTTCTTTTTTTTTGATCATCATCATTAACTATTATTATTATTATTCTTCTCCTCTGCCTTTTCCTCCTCCTACTATTACTACTACTTCTTCTTTTTCTACTTCTACTACATCTTCTTCTTTTTCTACTTCTAATACATCTTCTTCGTTTTCTACTTCTACTACATTTTTTCTTTTTCTTCACCAACTCATCCTCCTCCTCACCCATTTTCATCATCTTCTTATTCTTATTCTTATTATTATTCTCCTCCACCTATTCATATTCCTTCTCAGCCTCCTCCTCCTCCATTTCCTCATCATCTTCTTCCTCCTTATTTATTTTCTTATTTTTATTCTTCTTTTTATTGTTCTCTTCCTTATTATTATTATTATTATTATTCTTATTCTTATTCTTCTTCTCCTTCTCCTTCTCCTTCTCCTTCTCCTTTTTCTTCTTATTCCTATTCTTCTTCTCCTTCTCCTCCTCATTCTTCTTATTCATCATCATCATCATCATCATCACCATCATCATCTTTTTTTTCATCTTCTCCTCCTCTTTTTATTCTTCACCTTCTTCGAATCTTCTTCTTCTTCTTGTTCTTTTTTTTCTTATTTTTCTTGTTTTGTTTCTTCTTTTCTTCCTTTTTCTTAATGCTATTATTATTATTATTATTATTATTATTATTATCCTTCTCCTCCTCCTTATTCTTCTTCCACTTCTTCCGTTCCTTCTTTTTCTTTGTATCTTCTTCTTCTTCCTCTTCTTCTCCTCATTCTCTTCTTCACATTTTTTGCTTTCTTTTTCTTCTTCTAGTTCTTATACTTATTATTATTATTATTATTAAAAATAAGAATAATAATAATAATAATATTATTATTATTATTATCCTCCTCCTCCTTTTTCTTTTTCTTCTTATCCTCCTCCTCCTTCCTTTTATTCTTCTTTAATTCTTCGGGCCTTATTCTTCTTTCACTTATTCTTCTACTTTATTATCTAATTCTTCTTCTTTTTTCTTCTTATCTTTCTTCAACTTCATCATCATCATCATTTTCTTCTTCTTCTTCTTCTTCTTCTCTTCATATTATTATTCACATTCTTTGTTTTCTTCTTCTTCTTATTCTTCTTATTCTTATTCTTCTTGTTCTACTTCTTCTCATTCTTCTTCTTCTGTTTCATCTTCTCTTCCTTTTTTTTTTCTTCTTCTTATTATTCCGATCCTCCTCCTCCTTCTTATTCTTCTTCCACTTCTTCTAGTCCAACTTTTTCTTCTGCATCTTCTACTTCTTATTCATGCTCTTCTCCTCATCCTTTTCTTCTTCAACTTCTTTACTTACTATTTCATCTTCTACTTCTTATCCTTTTTCTTTTTTTTCCTTCTTCTTATTTTTATTTTTATTATTTTAAATTTTGTTCTTCTTCTTTTCCTCCACATTCTTCTTTTTATTCTTATTCTCCTTTTGGTCCTCCTCCTTCTTCTGGTCCTCCTTCTCCTTTCACTAATTCTTCTAATTCATCTTCTAATACTTATTCTTTTTTTCTTCTTATCTTTTTTTAACTTCTTGTTTACCATCATCATCATCATTATCATGATTATCTTCTTATCCTTCTTCTTTTCCTCCTCCTCCTCCTCATTCTTCTTATTATTCTTCATTTTCTTGTTATTATTCTTGTTATTCTTCATCTTCTTCTTTTTCTTCTTATTCTACTTCTTCTACTCCTCCTCATCCTCCGTATTTTTTTTTGTTCTTATTATTATTATTATTCTTCTTATCCTCCTCTTTCTTCAACTCCATCTTCATCTTCTTCATCTTCTAATTATTCTTTTATTATTATTATTATTATTCTACTTTTCCTTCTTCTTTTTTTTCTTCTCTTTCTTCTTCTCTTTCTTCTCTTTCTTCATCTTCTCATTCTCCTTATCCTTTTCCTTATTATTATTATTATTATTATTCTTTTTCTTCTTTTTCTTCTTTTCCTTATTATTCTTCTTGTCTTTCTTCTTATTATACTTATACAACTTCTTCTTTTTCTTCTTTTTTTACTTCTTCTTTGTCATTTTCTTCTTGCTCTCCTCCTTCTTCTTCCTCCTCCTCCTCCTCCTCATCATCATCATATTCTTTTCTTCCTCCTACTCTTCTTTCTTTTTTTCTTCTTCTTCTATTACTTAATCTACTTCTTATTCTTTTTCTCATTCTTCTTCTTATTCTTTTTATTATTCTTATTCTTCTTATTCTTTTTATTATTCTTATTCTTCTTATTCTTTTTATTATTCTTATTATTCTTATTCTTTTTATTATTCTTATTCTTCTTCTTTTCCTCTACCTTCTCATCCTTCTATTTCTCCTCCTTCATCTTCTTATCATTCAATATCATCATCATCTTCTTCTTCTTCTTCTTTTCTTTCATTTTCTCTTACTTCTTTTTTTTATTCTTCTTTTTTTTTTGTTCTACTTCTTTTTCTTATTCTTCATCTTTTTTTTCTTCTTCTTCATCTTTTTTTTTCTTCTTCTTCTTTTCTTCTTCTTATCCTCTAGTTTCTTCTTCATCTTCACCTTTTCCTCCGCCTCCTCCTCCTCCTTCACTTTTTCTTCTTCTTTTTCTACTTTTCTTATTTTTCTTCTTTTCTTTTTTTTTTCTTCTACTACTACTACTTCTTCTTCTCCTTCTTTTTCTTTATCTTTTTATTCTTCTTCTTATCCTTTTACTTCTTCATTTCCTACTCCTCCTCCTCCATCTTTTTTTTTCTTATTCTTTTCCCTTGCCATCTCCTTCTTTTTCTCATTATTATTATTATTATTATTATTTTTCTTCTTATTCTCCTTCTCCTTCTTCTTCATCTTCACCTTCTTTTTCTATTCCTGCTCCTCTTATCCTCCTTTATATTCTTTTTTCTTCTTCTTCTATTTCTTCTTCTTATTTTTTTTCTCATTCATCTGTTCTTCTTATCCTCCTCCTCATCCTCCACTTTCTGTTTATTCTACTACTTCTTATTTTTAATGATCTCCTCATAATACTCATTATCATTCTTCTCATTCATCGTCTCTCTCCTCCTCCAACTTTTTTATTTGCTTATTATTCATCTCCTTCTTCTCCTACATCTTCTTTTTTTTACTTCTTCTTTTTCTTCTTCTTCTCCTTCTTATTCTTATTCACCAGATTCTACTTTGACTTTTTTTCTTATTATTTTCCTTCATTATCTCCTCCTCCTCCTCCTAATTTTTCTTGTTTTTTTATTCTTTGTCTCCTTCTTGTTCTTCTGTTTCTTCTTGTTGTCCTCCATCTTCAGCTTTTTATTCTTGTTCTTCTTGTTGTTCTATTTCTTTAGTTTTTTTTATCTTCTTCTTATTCTATTCTTCTTCTTTTTCTTCAACTTATTCTTCTACTTCTTCTTCTTTTGATTCTTCTTCTTATTCTTTTCTTCACCTTATTCTTCTACTTTTTTTTTCTTCTTCTTCTTCTGCTTCTTCTTCTAATTCTTCTTCTACTTCTTCTTCTGCTTCTCCTATTTTCTTCTTCTTTAGTTTCTTCTTCTTCATTTTTTTTATTATCCTTCTTATTGTTCTTCTTTTATTCTTTTTCTTTTTATGCTTCTTCTTCTTATTATTCTCCTTCTTCTACTACTACTACTACTACTACTTCTTCTTCTTCTACTCCTTATTCTTTTTCTTCATCATTTTCTTCTTCTTTTTATTCTCCTTCTATTTCTTCTTCTTATTCTATTTCTCCACCACCTCATCCTCCTTCTCACTCTCTTTCTTCTTCTCTTTCTTCTTATTCTTCTACTCCTCCTCCTCCTATTCTTCTTATCCTACTCCTCTTCTTCCTCCTTTATTTTCTTCTACTTCTTTTTATTCTACATCTTTTTCTTTTATTCTTCTTCTTCTTCTCTTTTTTCTTCTTCTTATTCTACCTCTTCTTTTTATCTCATTCTTAATGATATCGTCATAATATTAGTTATCCTTCTTCTCCTTATTCTCCTACTTTTTCATTTGCTTCTTATTCATCTCCTTTTTCTCCTACTTCTTTTTTTACTTCTTCTTCTTTTTGTTCTTCTTCTCATTCTTATTCTTATTCTCTAGATTTTTCTTCGACTTTTTCTTTTTCTTCTTTATCTTCTTCTTCTTGTTTTCTTTATTTATCTTCTCCTTCTTCTCCTTCTGATTTTTATTACTATTCATATTATTTTTCTTATTCTTTGTCTCCTTATTCTTGTTTTCCTCCTTCTTCGGCTTTTTCTTCTTCTTATTCTTACTTTCCTCTATCTTTAGCTTTTTCTACTACTACTTCTTCTTCTTATTCACCTTCTTCTTCTTCTTCTTATTCTTTTGCTTCTTCTTCTTCTTCTTCTTCACCTTATTCTTATACTACTACTATTTCTTCTTCGACTTCTTCTTTTGATGCTTCTTCTATGACTTCTTCTTCTGCTACTTCTTCTTCTACTTCTTCTTCTACTTTTTTCTTTTTTTATTTTATTTTTCTTCATTCTTTTCTTTTTATTATCCTTCTGATTATTCTTCTTCTTATTCTTTTTTGTCTTATACTTCATCTTCTTCTTTTCCTTCTTCTTCTTGTTCTTCATCTACTTCTTTTTCAACTACTTCTTCTTATTCTTCATTTTATTATTCTCCCTCTTCATCTTCTTTATTTTATTATTCTCCCTCTTCATTTTTTATTCTTCTTTTTCTTTTTTCCTCTTCTTCATCATATTTATCTTCTTCTTCTTCTTCTTCTTTTTCTTATTCTTTTTATTCCTAATCTACTCCTTATTCATCTTCCTCCTCTTCTTCTTAATGTTGTTGTTGTTCTTCTTCTTCTCCTTCTCCGGCTTCGCTTGCTTTTTCTTCTACTTATTTTTTATCATCATCCTCATCATCTTTTTATACTACAACTAGTACTTCTTCTTCTTCGACTACTTCTCCTTTTTCTCTTCCTCCTTCTTCCTCTTCTTCTCATCCTTCTTCCTCTTCCTCTTCTTCTTCTTTTTCATCATTAATGTCATCATCATCATCATCATCTTCTTCTTCTTCTTCTTCTTCTTCTTTTTATTCTCCTTCTTCTGCTTCTTCTCCTTCTTCTGCTTTTTCTTCTAGTCCTTTTTCTCTTTCTCCTTCTTTTAGTCATTTTTTTCTCCTCCTCCACCTTCTTCTTATAAATTTTCTTCCCCTTCATATCATTCTTCTTCATCTTTTTCTTTTTCCTTATCATTATCATCACATTTTTCTTCTTCTTTTTTTTTCTTCTTATTTTTCTTCTCCTTTTACTAGTAATTTTTCTTCTTCTCATTCTTCTTTTTTATTCTTCTTCTTTTTGTCATTCATCTTATTCTTCTACAACTTCTTCTTCTTCTTCTTATTTATTATTCTTATTCTTCAACTTTTTTTTCATTTTTTTTTCTACTTCTTTTTCTACTTGTTATTTTTGTTCTTTTTCTTATTCTTGTTGTTCTTAATTTATCCTTCATCTTCTTCTTCCTCATCTTATTTTTCTCTTTTTCTTCTTTTTTCTTCAACATCTTCTTCTTTTTTTTTCCGCTTCCTTCTTCTTCTTCTTTTCCTCCTCCTCCTACTCCTTCGTCGCCTCCTCATCCTCCTCCTCTTCTTCTTCATCATCCTCCTCCTCCTCCTCTTCCTCCTCCTCCTCCTTCTTCATCTTTAAAATTTTTATCTTATTCTTCTTTTTTTCTTCTCCTTCTCCTACTACTACTACTACTACTACTACTACTACTACTACTACTACTACTACTACTACTACTACTACTACTACTACTACTACTACTACTACTACTACTACTACTACTACTACTACTACTACTTCTTCTTCTTCTTCTTCTTCTTCTTCTTCTTATTATTATTATTTTTCTTCTTATTTTTTTCTTCATCTCCTTCTCCTCCATCTTCTACTTCTCTTTCCCATTCTTCTTGTATTCAATATTCTACTTATTCATCATCTTTTTTTCCTTCTTTTTAAACTACTACTTCTTCTTTTTCTAATTCTTCTTCTTCTCCTTCTTCTCCTTATTATTTTTTTTCATTTTCTCCATCTTGTTATTCTTTTTTTTCTTTTGCTTCTCCTTTTTTTTCTTCTCCTCCATTTTTTTCATATTTTGTCACCATATTCTACTCATCCTCCATTTTTATTATTTTTTTCTTATCCTATTCCTCTACCTCCTTTTTCTTCTTCACATTTTACTTATTTTTCTTATTTCATTCTCGCCCAGATTCTTCTTCTTTTTTTTATTTACTTCTCCTCCATATTATTAATCTTCTTCTCTTTATATTTATCTTTCTTCTTTTCTCCTTCTTCTACTCCTTCTTCTCATTCTCTTACTTCTTCTACTTGTTATCCTTTTTCATCTATTTTTATATACTTCTTCTGCTTCTTCTTCTTCTTCAACTTCATCAAAATCTTCTTTTTCTTCTTCTTATTCTCCTTCAACATCATCATCTTCTCCTTCTTTTATCTTCTTCTTATTTTACTTTTTCTTTCACATATTCTTTATTCTCCTCTTACACAATCTTATCCTTTTTATTCCTCTCATTTTTCTCTTCCTCCTCCTCCTCCTTCTTCTTTATTTTTGTCTTCTTCATTTTTGTCTTCTCATGCATCTTTTATTTCTATATATTCTTATTCTTCCTCATATTCTTCTTCTTCTTATTCTTCTTGTTCATCTTCTACTTCTTCTTATTCTTCTTATTCCCCTCCTTCTTATTCATCATCATCATCTTCTTATTCATGTTCTTCTTTTTATTCATATTTATATCCTATTTCTTTTTTTTCTTTTTCTGCTTCTTTTCCCCTTCCACCTCAATCTTCCTTTTCTTCTTCTTCTTCTCCTTCATCTTTTTATACTTATTCTTCTCCTTATTATTATTTTATTTCTCCTTCTTCTCTCATTCTTATTCTTCATATTCTTCTACTACTTTTCTTCTTATTCTTCTAGTTCTTCTTCTTCTTATTTTTTTTCTTCTTATTATTCAACTTCTTCTTCTTATTCTTATTCTTATTTTTATTCTTCTTTTTCTCCTTCTTCATCATCTAATTCTACTGCTTCTTGTTCTTATTCTGCTTCTTTTTCTTTTGCTTCTTCTTCTTCTTCTTATACCCTTCCTCCTCCTAGTTCTTCATCTTTATCTTATTCTTCTCATTATTCTCATTATTTTTCTTCTACTTCTTCTCCTTAATTTTTTCTCTTCTTCCTTTTCTGCTCCAACTTCTTTTTCATCCTATTCATCATCATCATCATCATCATCTTGTTTTAATTTTCTTCTTCCTATTTTAATTCATCATCATCATCATCATCTTTTTCTTCTTTTAGTTTTTCTTCTTTTGTTCTATTCTTCTTCTTCCTCTTCTTCTTCATTTTTTTTGTTTTTTTCTTCTATTTATTATTATTATTATTATTATTATTATTATTATTCTTCTTCTTTCTTTTCTTCATCTTTATCATCATGTTCTTCTTCTTCTTTTTCTCCTTCTTCTTTTTTCATCTTCTCATTTTTTTTATTCTTATTCGTATTCTTTTTTTTTCCATCTCCTCCTCCACATCCTACTCCTCCTCCTCCGCCTCCTCCTACTCCTCCTCCTCCTACTACTCCTACTCCTCCTTCTCCTCATCCCCCTCCTCCTCCTTTTTTTTGTTCTGCTTTCTCTTCTTCTATATTCTTTTATATTCTTCTTTTTCTACTTCTCCTTTTTCTTCTTCTTTTTCATACTATTATTCTTGTTCATCATCATCATCATCAATATCTTTTTCTTATTCTTTATCTTATTCCTATTCTTCTTCTTATTCATTTATTCTTCTACTTCTACTTTCTTTTTCTTCTTCTTATTTTTCTTTTTCTTTTTATTCTTCTAGTCCTACTTTTTCTTGTTCTTATCATTCTTCTACTACTACTTCTTCTCATCATCTTCTCCTTCTACTCATTCTTATTCTTCTTATTTTTTTCTAATTCATCTTCAACTTTATCTTCTACTCCTTCTTCGTCTTCTTCTTCCTTTGTTGTTGTCGTTGTTGTTGTTGTTGTTCATCTACTACTTTTTTTTCTTCTGCTTCTTTTTAATCTTTTTCTCCATCTTCTTTTTCTTCTTCTTCTACTTCTTCTTCACCTTCTTTTTCTTCCTTTTTTTCTCCTCCTCCTTCTTCATATTCATCTTATTCTTTTTCATTCTTCTTCTCCTTCTTCTTCTTCTTCTTCTTCTTCTTATTCTCCTTCTTCTTCTTCTACTACTTCTTCTCCTTCTCCTTCTTCATTTTTTTTTTCTTCTTCTCCTTCTTCTCTTTCTTCTCCTTATTTTTTTTATTATTCTTCTTTTTTCTCCTTATTTTTTGATATCCTTCTACTCCTCCTCCTCCTTCTTATTCTTGCTTCTCTTCTTCTAATACATCTTCTTCTACTACAACAACAACAACTACTACTTCTTCTTCTACCACTATTTCTTTTTCTTATTATTATTATTATTATTATTGTTCATCATCATCATCATCATCAATATCTTTTTATTCTTCTTCATCTTATTCCTCTTTTCTTCTTCTTTTTCTAATTCTTTTCTTCTTATATTTTTACTTTTTTTTCTTGTTCTTCTATTTCTTTTTCTTGTCCTTCTTCTTCTTGTTTTCTTTTTATATTTCTTATTCTCCTTGTTCTTCTTCATCATCATCTTCTACTCCTTCTTCTTCTTTATCTTTGTCTTTTTCTTTTTTTTTTCTACTACTACTACTACTACTACTTTTTCTTCTTTTTCTTCTTCTTCTATATCCTCCACCTCCTCCTCTTCTTTTTTTTATTCTTCATATTTTTGATCTTCTTCTTGTTCTTATTCTTCTTCTTTTTCTTGTTGTTCTTTTTCTTCTTCTTCTTCTTGTTGTTGTTTTTTTTTCTTGTTCTTGTTCTTCTTATTTTTCTTCTTCTTGTTCTTCTCATTTTTCTTTAATTTTTCTTATTCTTCTTCTTCTTCTTCTTGTTGTTGTTGTTGTTCTTCTTCTTCTTATTATTCTTCTTCTTTTTATTCTTATTCTTCTTCTTCTTCTTCTTCTTCTTCTTCTTGTATTTCTTCATCTTTTTCTTAATTATCTTTTTTTGCTTCTTTTTTTTCTTATTCTCCTCCTCCTTATGTTTCTTCTCCTTTTCCTTATCCTCCTTCTTCATCTTCTCCTCTTCTTCATACTCCTTCTTCATCTTCTCCTCTTCCTCATCCTCCTTCATCGTCTCTTTCTTCTCCTAATTTTTGATGGTCTTCTTTTTTTTTATTCTTTACCTTCTTCTTCTTCTTCTCCTTTTCCTTATTCCTTCTCCTTCTTTTTCATATTATTCTTTATCTTCTTCAACTACTTATTCTTCTTGTTCTTGTTCTTGTTCTTCTTGTTCTTCTTCTTCTTCTTCTTCTTCTTATTCTTATTCTTATAATTTTTCTTCTTCATGTTCGTCTCATTTTTCTTCTTTGTTTTCTTGTTGTTGTTGTTCTTCTTATTCTTATTCTTCTTCTTCTTGTACTTCTTCATCTTTTTCTTCATATTATTCTTCTTCTTCTTCCTTTTTTTCTTCTTTTTTCTTCTTATTCTCTTTCTCCTTCTACTTCTTCTCCTCTTCCTCATCCTCCCTCCTAATCTTATTCTTCTCATTATTCTGCTTCTTCTCCTAATTCTTGTTGTTCTTCTTTTTTTTATTCTTTACCATCTATTTCTTCTTCTTCGTCTTCTCCTCATTCCTTCACCTTCTTTTTCATATTATTCTTTTTCTTATTCGACTACAACTACTTCTTCTTTCTTTTTTTATTCTTCTTTTTTACTTCTTATTCTTCTACATCTTCTTTTTCTTCACCTTTATTATCATTCTTCATCTTATTCTTCTTCTTTTCCTTCTTCTTATTCTCCTTCTTATTCTTCTAATACTACTACTACTTCTTCTTCTTATTCTTCTACTCTTTCTTCTTCTTCTACTTCTTCTACTCATTCTCCTTATTCTTCATCTTCTTCTTCCTCATCATCATTTCCTTATCTTTTTCTCCTTCTACTTTTTCTACTATTTCTTATAATAATAATAATAATTATTATTATTATTATTATTATTCCTCTTCTTCTTCTTTTTTTCCTTTTTCTTCTTCTTATTATTCTTCTTCTCATACTTCTTCACCATCATTTTCTCTCCCTCTTCCTTCTATTTCTTATTCTTTTCTTCCTCCCCCTACTCTTCCTCCTTTTTAATCTTATTCTTTTTATTCTCCTCCTCCTCCTACTACTACTACTACTACTTCTTCTTCTTCTTTTTATTCTTCTTCTTCACCTCTTCTACTCCTTCATCTACTTCTTCTTCTTCTTTTTCATCATCAACTTCTTTTCCTTCAACTTCATCTTTATTTTTTTTTCATCATCATCATCATTATCTTCTTCTTCCATCTCTTTTTGTTATTCTTCATTTTCTTTTTTTTTTCTTATTCTTCTTATTATTTTTTAATTTTTTTCTTCTCCTTTTTCTTCTTCATCTTTATCTTATTTTTCTTCTTCTTCTTATTTTTCTCATTATTATTTTTTTTGATCTTCATCATCATCATTACCATCATCTTCTTCTTCTACTCCTCCTCCTCCTTTTTAATCTCCTCTTATTCCTACTCCTTCTCCTCCTTCTTCTCCTCATCCTCCTTCTTCTTCTCCTTATCCTTGTTCTTATTCATTTTCTCATTCTTTTGCTCCTTCTCCTCCTCCTCCTCCTCCTCATCCTCCTCCTCCTCCTCCTTCTTCAACATCATAAAAATCTTTTTATTTTTCATCATTTTACTCTTCTTCCTTTTCTTCTTCTTTATTTTCTTCTCCTTCTTATCCTACTTGTTTTTTTTATTCTAATTATGCTTCATCTTCTTCTTCATCTTTTTATTCTTCTCCTCCTTCTTTTTCTTTTTTTTCTTCTTCTTCTCATTCGACTTCTTTGTCTTCAACATCTTCTTCTTTTTATTCTGCGTCTTCTTATTCTTCATCTTTTTTTCCTTTTTCTTTTTCTTTTTTTTTCTTCTTCTTATACCTCTTCTTTTTATTATTTTTCTTCTTTTTCTTTTTTTTTCATCTTATTGTTCTTCTTGCACTTATTCTTATCATTCTTCTTTTTCTTTTTATTCTTCTTCTTTTTACTTCTTCTTTTCGACCTTCTTCTTCTTCTACTTTTTATATTTCTTCATCCTCATTCTTCATCTTCTACTTTTTATATTCCTCATCCTTTTGCTCCATCTTCTTCTTTTCCACCACCTTGTTATTTTCATTCTTCTTTTCATTCTTCTTTTTATTCTTCAACTTCTTCTTTTTCTTCTTCTCCTCCACCTCCTCCTCATTCTTCTTCTTATTTTTTTCTTCTTGTTCTTCTTCTTTTTCTTCTTTTTCTTCTTTTTCTTCTTTTTTCTTCATCTTTCTTCTTCTTCTTCATGTTCATTATTATTATTATTATTCTTCTTCTTCTTATTCTTTTTATTTCATCTTCTTCTTATTCAATTCTCTTTCTTCTTATTCTTATTCTTCTTCTCCTTCTACTCCTTCATTTTTTTCATTCTTCTTCTTCTTTTCCTCCTCCTCCTCCTCCTTCTTCTACTTCTTATTCTTCTTCTGCTACTCTATTTCTCCTACTTCTCCTTCTACTTTTACTACTACTACTTCTACTACTACTAATACTACTACTACTACTACTACTACTGATTCTTCTTCTTCTTCTTCTTCTTCTTCTTCTTTTTCTTCTTGCTCCTCTTTTACTTATTTTCCAACACCTCCTTTTTCTACTTCATCATTATCTTCACCATTATCTTCTTCTTATTATTCTTATCCTTCTACTTTTTCATCTTATTCTTCTTCTTCTTCTTCTATTTCTTCTACTACTTCTTCATATTCTTCTTCTATTTCTTTAACTTCTTCATATTCTTCTTCTTTTCCTCCTCCTCCTCCTTCTTATTCTTTTTTTTCTTCTTCTTCCTATTCATCATCATCATCTTCTTCCTCTTCCTCTTGTTCATCATCATCTTCTTCATTTTCTCATTCTCCTCCTCCTCCTCCTCCTCCTCCTTTTCATTCTCCTCCTCCTTGTTTTTCTTATTTTTCTCCTTCTTATGCTCATTTTTCTTTTTCTTATTCAACATCATCATAATCTTCTTGTTCTTCTTCTTATTCTTCTTCTTTTTTCTTCTTCTTTTTTTTCTTATATTTCTTCTCTTTCTTATCCCTTCTTCTTCTTCTTAAACTTCTTTTGTTTCTTCTTATTATGCTTCTTTTGGTTTTTCTTCTTATTCTTCTCCTTCTCCTTATGCTTCTTCTGGTTCTTCTTCTTTTTCTTCTCCTTCTTTTTCTTCTCCTTCTTTTTCTTCTCCTTCTTCATTCTTCTTCTTCTTCTTCCTTTTTCTTCCTTCTTCTTCTTTTTCTTCTACGTCATCTTATTTCTCTCGTCTTCTTCTTCTTCTTATTCCTCTTCTTTTTATTTTTATTTTCTTCTTCTTCTTTATTTTTTTACTTCAACAACCTACTTGGTGACAATGCGACTTTCTCACTTAAGATAAAACTCTTAGAAGAATATATTATATAATGTCCATCATAATCAAGAGCCAATTATGTTAAGACATATTCAATATAATGATATGTATAAGTGTTCACACTTTTAGTTTCTAAAGTATCATACTTACAATGATTAATATTCACAAATTTTAGATTTTAACATATTGGGGTACCTTATCCATAACAATTGGAAAGGTTGTCACTTTATTTCTAGAATATGTGTGAGCAAGTCTCATGGTTTACTTATCACCAGCTACTATGATAATCTTGCATAAACCTACCAATTATTGAAATTCTAATTCAAGTTCCATTTAATTACTTATTCATGAATATCCATTATACAATATAAATCAAACACATTCATTTAAAAATAAATAATTATTACATCACATAAATCAAATTACTCAAATCATAGACCACATGCTATTTTGATAAAAATTTCCAAATATATATTGTAGTTATGGGTTTGAGGGTCTTACTCTACAACTCTAGGGATTAACATTAAGTTTTGTATCTCTTGCTTGTTTGTGGGATCCCTAGAAAGTGTGAATTTTTTTTCTAGTGTTTGCTAGCTACACCATGGCCTTGCTTATTACTTAGAGAAAAGAAGTAAAAATGAGAAATTTTCAAAATTTCTTTCTTTCATTTCTATACTTGAGCAATTCTGCATTACTCTAAATAGGAAGTCACGACTTTTAGAAAAAGAATATAACTTTGACATTTATCTCTTATGATTAAGGTAATAACTCTAGAAAATAATTGTGACTCTAAAATGCATCTCAATCTTTTTATAACACAACATCATGGCATTGAGCAATGACCATGACTTGGGCCTAATATCCATATAATACAAAGCTATGACAATATGAAATAGCCATGTATCCTTGCACTTGTATTCTTATTCTTCATGAAGGATCATGGATCTAAGAAATGTCACAGTATGGTGAATGGCTTCTCATATTATTATATGCTCATAGTATTATGCAATAGTCATGGCATTAGCATTGGTATTTTTTGATCATTATACAAGCATGACACTAGGGAATAGTTGTAGCACTAAAAAGATCTCTCATGTGTATCATGTGGTCATGGCATTAGGAGATGGTTGTGGCACTAATTTTTTTTTTCATATAACTCAAGTGTCTTTAATGTTGTGAGTTGTCATGGCACTGGACTTTATTTCTTTTTATATATCATGTCACCCTAGTGTTGCAAGGATATCATGACATTGATAATTAGCCCATATCTAAATATTATGGTTTTGCCTTCCTTTGAGGATAAGAATTATTATCTTGGAGAATTATCATACTCGAGTAATGATCTTTATAATTTTTAGTATCCTAGAATTTATGACACTAAATAATTATTGTGACTTTGGCCTGAGCAGTTTTAACTCTATATTTTTTTGTAGCTCAAAAGTCATGACTTTTATAAAAGGTCATAGCTCTGACTTGAGAATATTGAATTATATTAAAGATAAAGTTGTGATGTCAGGACATGGTCATGATGTTTAGCACAAGTAAAGTACTTGGTTGCTATGACATATAATTAATATTATAATCATTTAAAATTTAGAAGATAAGTATGGCTCAGATTCAATTATAATATCACAGTTATAACGAATACATCACACAATGAAAGGATTGTACTAATAAGTTGGTAGAGTTGTAGCATACAAAGATTGTCAAAATTAGTTAGGAAAAGTTTTAGCTAAGAATAGATGATGAAACTATGCAAGACTCCATATCAATTTCATCACTATTCATCAAAACCTATCAAAACTCTAAATTTATGAAATAAATCCATAATTTCTTTATTTTCATGCTAACACATCATTATACATTATCAAAATAAATTAGAATATTTAGTAGTTTGAATACCAAACAACATCACATATTAAAATAATTATTTTTCCATGAGTAATAATTTCCTCCTCTATCACAAAAATTCTCCAACATCTCTAAAAAATTCTATAACAAAGTTTAGTGTCATATGGGCTAAAAATAATTAAGTAACTTCAAGCAAGCATGTTAATAGTCATGATGAGGTTTGAGTTCTGAAACTATATTCATTAGTTTTTGGATATATACATTTATGTATATAATATATATAGGATTTATTACATCACACATATGAAAAAAAAATTATTAGGTTGTCTCTCAATCAACATAATATTTAATATTCATTGTTATACTATCAAAATATTTTTCCTCCATTAGAGATCTCTAATATCCTTGCTAGATTCTCAGTATACTATTTTACCTCATTGTTTGTTTCTTTCTTTAGTCTTGCTTTAGCTACACCTGTTCCTTGGACCTCTTATTCATTAGATATCATGCCTTTAGTGAATGACATAGCTTCTTCTTCTATGTTGGTTAATCTTTTTTTATTCCTAGATCCCCAAAGTCACGGAAAATGAGTACCACTATATCTTTGTCTTGAAGTTTTTCTTTGTCCTTTCTATTATGTAACTCCAAAGTCATGGAACTGTGCATAGTCCTGACTTTGTATTTAAACTTCTAATGGATTATTTCATTTTGTATCCTCAATATCATGGTGTTAGGCACAACCACAACTTCTCTTCAAGCTTTCATTAGCAATTTTTATTTTATAACACCAAAGTAATGTTACTTTGAATAGCTGTGACTTTGCCTTTACTTTTTCCTTGGTCATTTCTATCTATAACACTTAAGTCATAATGTTGTGCATAACCATAGCCTTATCTTTGATGGCTCCTTCATGATTTCTATCTCGGTCTTATCTTTCTCCATTGTTCCCTTAACTACCTTAGAATTGTCAACATAAAATTTCTCTAAGGTTATGACTTCGAAGAATATCATAATCTCATAGTAGTCATCTTCCTCTATTTTCTCATTTCACAATCCAAAATAGTTCTTCCTCTTTGTGTTTCATATTTTCATTGTTATAACAGCTCCGAAATTGTTCTTTTAATTGATCTCTTCTTTCTTCATCCAACTAGTAGTTTCCTACAAATTTTTTCCATCAAAAATCTACTTTATATTGCATTGTGGTATGAAAAGATTGCATATTCTTCAATACCATGTTTCAATATCATCTAGACACCATGAGTCAATATAAAGAATAAACTTTACTTATTCCTTGCTAACATAGAGAGTAAACTCTCATTTCTTAATATTGATAAGGGCTTGTCACATGATCAAATTAGTCATCCCAATATTAATAATATATAATTATCCTCTCTCGTATCCAATATAATGAAATCTACTAGAAAACTAAATATGCCCACTTTAACCATTATATTTATGATAATTTCATCTAGGTACTTATTTAATCCATTCTCTCTTCAAGGACTTTCATCCAATTTCCATTCATGGGTATCATTCCTTTATTTTAATTCTGCTAAGATAGCATGCATACATTCTTCCAACGTTGTCTTGTCTTCTCTTTATGATAGCTGATAATTACTATTTGAGCTTCCTTAATTATTGTAGATCACAATAGTATTCCTAACATTTCTTGAAGTTCAAATATTTTTTGAAGTTTGAACTTACATAAGAAAAATTCTCATGATTTCTCATATTTGAATGGTAATATATTGGGGCATTATTGTTATGCCAAAACACATACCTTTTACTATATATTTGATTAATTTATTCCATTTGATAAATGGGATCCAAGTCTACCAATTCATGAGGATATAAAATGATGATCTCCATCGATACTCTATACATTTCTTCTTAGGTGTCAAGTTTCCTTAAAAAAGCTTTCATTTTTGTTTCAATTATAATGAATCAATCTAAGTCAAATATTCTAGCTTGTCTTCCCACAATTGAATATTCTGTTAAAATTTGGTAGTTATTTTTTGCTAGCTCCTCAAACAAATAATATACATCATCTAGAGATTTATTCATAATTGACCTTGTAGTTATCACAACAACTATGCACCTAGTCATATAGTTTAGTTCATTATATAAGGTTTGGACTTGGAACCACAACTCAAATTCATTTTGAGAATATCTCATCAATGATTCTTTAAAATGGTTTCAAGCATTTTACATAGCCTTGTATAGGTGTACTCATTTTTCCAAAATTAGCTTATCTCACTCTATAATTGAGATAAAATATAAAGTATAAAGAATTTAGTGAGAAATATCCTTATTAATTCATCTCAATTTTCCACAGAGTTGTGAGAAAAATATTGAAACAAATTCATGTCTTATCACTTAATAAAAATGGAATTAATTATAACTTTATAATGTCAGGGCTAACTCCATACATTTTCACCATATCACATAACTCCAAAAATATTATAACATATCCATTATAAACCTTCAAACCCCTTCCATGGTACTGGTGTTGTTGAACCATAACAATAAGACTCAATTTCAACTCAAAATAGTTGACTTCCATTTATTGCAATTAAATAATTGAATAATCATTCATTATCATGAGCCTCTGAGAGACTCTCAAGATATAGCGATGGATAAGTTGTTGGACAGTTTGCTCATTATCGCCTTAGGACTTTTTATGACTACAAGTGTACTCAATAGGCTCTTTGTCTAGCAATTATTCTTTCTAATTCTTTCAATATCTAGGTCCATAAGGGTTAGCTCTATCCTAGTGCTTTGGCTCATAAAAGCATGCTAAAAATGAAAAAGATACAAGCAAAAATCAACATACAACTATCCACTTTCCAAACATGTTAATAATACTTAGCATATAGATTCGAGAAGATTTATAAAATTTTATATTATCTAAACTAGTAAAGAGGAATTATCCTTTTACGAGAATAATTATGTCAATTCACATTAACTAATCAAACTAAATAATCTCAGATAATGACATTAAAAACTTATTATAACTTTTTTATCCTGCCAAATTTTATTGGTAAGACATTGTCCCATAAGCCTATTAATAAGAGTAACTCATCAATAGAGATTCATAAGTTCATAATTTATACAAGAAGTAAAAAAGACTTTTGTATAAATATCAATCCCATATTTGATAGATATGTTATGTAATGTATGTTCTAATAATCTATAATTATAATATATTTGGATATAGAATGAAGGTTTGGGTGTTATGCAAAGACTTATTACCCTAATGACATACAAGATAGTTGTCACCATTGAGTCTATCCCAATGGTGGTTCCTTCATAGTTATCCACTTGATACGTCATCACCAAAATAATAAATCATCTCTACTCAAAAGTCATTCATAATCTCATAATTTTTAGGTAATTTGTCAACTACCCTTGATAGTTTCTTTGTATACATACTTTTATTCTTCAACCTCAAGTATTATAAAGATCAAAGATTGACATAATTAATAAGTTTTTTTTTCTTTTGGATTCATAAGCACTATACTCACAAAATTAATATATATATTTCCCTTATTTTTCACCAATGAGAATCATATGAGTGAAAGTATCTCATAAGGGTTTTCACAACCTTGCAAGCCATAGCATACTCATGTGTGTTGGAGGGATAAAAAAATGAGAGATTTTTAAAACTTCTCTTTCTTGTTATTACATGATTATACTTGGATAATTATGCATTACTCTAAGTAGGTCGCGACATTTAGAACAAAGTTATAACTTTGACCTTCATCTCTTAAGATAGAGGTTATGGCTCTTGAAACTGGTCCTAACTCTAGAATTCATCAAGTTGGGCCTAATGTCTTTGTAACACAGAATCATTATGTCTTGAAGTGAGCATGGTTGTGTGTTTGTCTTATTGTTCTTCATAAAGGGCTACGATACTAAGAAATATCGAGGCATAGTGAAGAGCCAATCATATTATTACATGATCATAGTGCTATGAAATAGCCATGAAATTGACATTGGTCTTTCTTGATTATCATATGGTCATGATGTAGAAAAATAATCATGGCACTAAAAAAGTATTTCATGTGTATTTTTATGGACATGGGGCTGAGAGATGACCATAGAAAAAAAATTCTTTTCATATGTGTTCAAGTGTCTATAGCGCTACGAGTGACTATGGCACTAGGTATTCACTTCTCTCAATTACTTTTCACCACGGTACTAGCAATTAGCTTGTACATAAAAGTTATGGCTTTACCTTTAATTGAGGACAAGAGTCACGACCTTAGGAAATAGTTATACTCAAATAAATTTTCTCTATAACATTTAGTGTTCAAAATATAATAATGCTAAATAATTGTCATAGTTATGTTCTGAGGAGTTTTGGCTCTATACTTTTCTATATCTCAAAAGTTATATCTTTGATAAAAGGTCGTGACTCTAACTTGAAACTATCAAGTCATATTAAAGATAAAATCATGATGCTAAGATATGATCATGACCTTTAGCACTAGTTGAGTATTTGGTTACTATGATATATAATTAATATCATAGTCATTTAATTTTATGAGATAAGTATAATTGCGACTTCATGATAATATCACAGTCAACCACAAAGACTATGTCACATATTAGAAAGATTGTGCTAATGAGTTGGTAAGATCATGACATACAAAATTTGTCAATACCAATTAGGGGTAGAGTTTTAGGCAAGAATGAATGCCAAAATTATGCAAGATTTTATATTCTACCCACTTAGCTAAACATCTTCAAAACCCTATCAATTTCAGGATTATTTAACAAAGCTCATCAAAATTTCAAAGTCATGAAATAAATCTATAATTTCTTCATTTTCATTCCTACATATCATCAGAAATCATCAAAATATGTAAATATATTTGGAAGTTTAAACACTGAATATTTGTGAAAATAGTGTTACAAAGTGAAAAGATTGTGATAATTTATTGATAGAATCATGACATACAAAGATTATTTGACTTTTTTTATACATTCACTATCAAGAAATGATATCACAACTTCTCAATAGTCAAGTGGAAAGTGTAACCAACTCCTAACATAGAAATTATCATATATTTCCATTATTTTTTTCCCTCTAAGTCATTATTCTACCAAGTTTACTAATTTCATCTAAAATAACTTTGATTTCTCTAATATTCATCAAATTATATTAAAATAACCATTTAGTAAATCTATCTATTTAAATGTTAGATAAATACAAACACATCAAAAATTGTATGTCAAACAATACAAATTATTTGATACATGGAGTGTCAAACAAACTACCACACTAAAAGTATTGCCCAATATCGAGCAATAAATTTTTATCTTGTTTCTTGAAACTCATCAACATCAAATCAAAAAACAAGCAATATAACATTACAAAGCAAAATAAATACATAATATATCAACATAGAGAAGAAGATGAGCAATATAATTGACTATGAGGGTCAAATTTTTCAATGGGAACTTTTCTCTAGATGACTGAAATCTAGATATGAATGCGGAGTGTCTCTCTGAATCTTTTTTGTTACTTATTACTCTTTATATCATCTTTAAAATCACATTGCATAACATATCTTGTCACCTTCCAATGGAATTGAGTAAATATTCAAAAGAACCAAGTAAATTTTTGATTCACTATTTCTCTTTATAATTCATGTTATACTCTATTTCTTCATCTCATTCTTTTATCATATTTTTCTACTCACTTGTGATGGACTCGTAGAGCTTCCCAAATACTTTGATACTTTTTATCACTATTTTCTCTAATCATTTTATTATCTCTTCCAAAATTTTCATAATATGATCTATAATTTTTTTTGAGTAGATACAAATAAGAATTTCTTCCTGTTGAGATGCATCTACCATGTTGTATCTTGTTGTTCCACATTAGCATTGACTTCCTTTTCCTTTCCCCTCATGTACTCTTCTCATTTAGCGTCTCTTCACTCCAATTCATTACTAAGGAACTATGCATAGATTTTAGTTTCACCTTCAAGTGCATCTCCCTATACATAATCACTAACTTCAATTTTTTTCAAAAGGTTGAGGACCTCCCCCAAGTCTCCTTATCTACACAAAAAAATAAAATTATAGTGATTTATCATCAAACTTGTCTTTACTTCTTTCTATTATTTTTATGTAGGTTTTGGCAAAGGATGATACTTCTTGCCCAATATTTGTTGATTATTTCCTTTAAAAATCATCATATTTTTTTTATCTCTTTCAAGCCCTCTTTTCACATCCACCCAAGTTATGGGGCACATCCATGGATACCATTCATCTCAATCTTTATTAGTTGGGACTTCTTCAGCTCGACATAGCATCTTAATCAATGAGGGATAAAGTATTTTGCCTGAGAATCTTACTTCTTGAAAATTGAGAATAAACTTTTGAAAGATTTCGCCACATACATCATACATATTCTTACTAGGGTGAAGAGAGATTATCCTATCTTGCATGTTGGTGAAGAGATAGAGAGTTAGCTAAAATATATAGAATAAAAAGTATAACTAAATACACTCTATTCTATAAACCCTCTTCATACTTCATACTAAGTGTTCACACTGCAACAAAACTTCAAATTTATGACGTTTTGTTCATTGATATTTTCAGAAAATATCATTATTCTATTTGTAATTAAACATGTCATGACATTTTTCTAAAAATATCATTATTTGGAACATGTTTTCTATTTTTATGACACTTACTAGAAGTGTCATTGTTAAGACTAATAGAAATAATTTCTTGACTCCTTAAAAGATGCCAAGGAATAAGAGGCTAAAAATTAAAAACCTATCACTTTTATAAGTGTCATGGATATGAAAATATTAATTTTGAATTTATTGATTTGGAACTAATTAGTTTTGTATTTTTTATTTGTAAAATAAGTAATAATATTTTAAATTTTACTCTAGATTAATAAAAAAAATCATCAATTTTTAGTTGAAAATTATTGATTAAAAATAAAAAGAAACTTATGATCAAATTAAAAAAAAATTTAATCATTCTTACATTCAAATTTGAATTTTTTATTTATAAAATAAGTAATAATATTTAATTTTTAAAATTAATCTGTTAATATTTAATTTATCTCTAAGAGAAATAATAATAAAATAAAAGTTTAAGGTCATTTAATAAAATGATGTGATGAATATAATATATTCTTGGCGCTTCAATCCTTGGCCCTTTAGAAAGTGTCAAGATTCAAAAGAAAATGTCAGGATTAAAGGGATTTGATGGCTTGATGTTGATAATCTTTTGACCAATCTTGTCACTTTTAAAAAATGTCATTCTCTTTCATTCCATAAATAAATTCGTTTCTTATTCTTTAGACTAAAACTCTTGTAGCCTGCCAAAGCACAAAGTCACAAACAACACAAGGCTAAATGGTAGACTACTACTCTTCTTTTCATTCTTCAGACTAAATCAGTTAAAAGCTCCTATTGAATCAACAATTTTGTGGTATTATTAATCCAGAGTCTTCTTTCGGTGGCTTGTACATGATGAATCCAACTTTTAATGTTCTCACCCATGAGGACCTCCTGCAAATCTGGTAATAAAATGAACTATATTTATGATTCAGACATTGATTTTGTTGGTGGAGGACCTTGAGACTTCTTTGATAGTCTTATAAATGAGGAGTCTAATTTTTAATGTCTTTTTCCTTGTCTCCTTTTAATTTATGTATCAAAAAATGGGAAAATCTTTCCTATTTTTTTTGTTAAGCAGTTTAAGTTTATCAAATATGGATGATTATAGTGTTCTGGGGTGAGCTTTACTTTAAAAAGGTTGAAGAGTTTACTATTGTATGATTACATTTTTTAGGAGTTAACGGGTTGAGTTAGTGTTTGAAAGGTTATGACGTTTAGAGAGTATTTTTTCTAGTTCAGAGCTAAGTTCACTAGTTTGGTTTGAAGGGAGAAGGCAAAGTGGGAGCTAAGTTCTGGAACAATTTTCTACTTTCTATCACACTGCCATTTAGAAAAAAATGTGATTCCAAATTTTCTACTCATTGAGTCATGTCAATCTTTTCACATGTCAACAAAATAAAATAAAATAATTCATGGGAAAGAAGGTCAAATAAGGCAAAGTGGAGGGCCAAGGATTTTCTCTCCTCCTCTGTTTTTCAAACTGTGAATGTATGGAAAAAAGGAGGCTATAATTCCTAAAAATGTATGCTCTATAGTCATTTCATTTCAAAATCAATTAGCCTAAGGACCTAGAGACATGTAATGTCATATCTATAAATTAGTCTAGCTCACATATTTGTTTATTTTATGTTTGATATTACAACAAAATCAAAATATATTATAATCTTGTATAGAAATAGATGATAGGTAAATTAATACTCACCTAATTAAATACTTTTACTTTATTATTTATATGTTTTCTATTCATCGAGAAGTTTGAATATAATATTACTATCTTTCTTACAAAAAGTAAAAAAAGAAAAGAGGGATATTATTATCAAAACAAAAATATGTACCTTATATACCTAGGAATATTGATTAGTGGAAATGAGAAATTAAACAAAGTATTTATAAAAATAAGCTACACAAATAAAAATATTACTGTCAAAAAGAGAATATATACGTTATATACCTTTTATACATGGGAATATTGATTATGGAAAATAAGAAATTAAGCAAAGTATTTGTTAACATAAGCTACACAAATAAGGAAAATAAGATTTGGGGGTCCAGTAAATATTATATAAAATTTTTAAGTAGCTAGAATTAAATAAAATAATATAGTTAAAAGAAAATACATGGCCAATAAAAATTTTCCTTTTCTCAAAACACTTTTTATTTCTCATTTTCTTAGACATGTTTGATAAAAAAATCATCTTATTTTTTCTTTTCCCCAATGTCATGTCTTTTTTCTTATAAATTAGAGAATTAGCTTTTACCTCAAATATGATTTAAACAATTTTTCTTTAAAAAAAATAACAAAAAAGGAATAAAAACCTATAATGCACTAGAATGCATAATGGGACGTTGTAGGATCGGATTAGGAGGAGAATAAAATATTTTTATATTAAGGAATTGAATTTTCTCATAATTGACTTTTATATATAGAATAATTAAATGATATTTTTTTATTTAAATATTTAATTTTCTAAGAATCATACTAACTATGAGAAATAATTTTTCATGTTTGATTTCCTTCAAGAAAATGTGCAATTTGAAATAAATTAATAACTATTTATTGAGTTATGGATTATTATTATTATTATTATTCTTATATTTGTTATTTAAATATAAAGATAGAGACATCAAAATTAATAGTCATCCTAGATGACCACTTATTATCCTTCTCCAGTTTAATTCAAACACAAAATCATTATATTTAAAGTAAAAAGTTATCCTTAGTTAGAATATATATAAGTAAAAAGTTATCCTTGGTTGGAATATATATATATATAATCATTTTTTTGTGAAAGATAAAATTAAAATAATGATATAATTATAGTAAAAATAATAATAATCATCATCATTTAGGCTATTATGATATGTTAGATAATAATAAAAAGTGTGGTTGCCTTATTGTTTATTTTTTGGGACAATTACTTATGTGCACTTTAAATAATCAAAATTAATTAATTTCATTCAATTTCCTTCATAGTATTTTGACTGCTTAAATATTTCTTTAAGTTGAAAGTTGATTCTTAGGCCTTCCTAATATAAGTTATATATTTGAAATAAGCATACGGTAGAATAAGTATAAGTTAATCTTGTAAATGATTCTAAAAAAGTTAATCTTCTAAAATTAATGCGATATGTAATCAATTTAAAAAAATGAATCTAAGTACATTGGTGGTTGACACATAGAAATTATGTATTCCTATATAGGATAGGAACCACTCCCTAATTTATGATGTTAGATATATTAGCATAAAACAAATAACATAACTTGATATTATATATGTTAATATTGATATACACTTCTTGTAATGTGATTATACATCTTTTTGAATTTACTACTCCTAGGCAATAATATATATATATATATATAATTGGATTGTTTAAATTTATAAATATTCAGTATGTTATTTTATAAGGGTAGATCTATGTAAACAAAGTCAACATGATTAGAATAGTAATATTCATCCCTTCTAGATCTGACATGCTTATAAATATTTTATTAAATTGATTATTGAATATTCTTTTAACAGAGAAAATAGAGTTTGCTAAATGAATAATATTGAAATGTTGATATGTTCTTTCATTTGAAATTTGATCACTATTGGAAATAATTTCTTCTTTAAAAATGGATCGTTCATGGATCTCAAAGGATAGAAGATCAAAAGAATATGAAAATGGAGTTGAATGTTTTGTTGCATTTGCAATACAAAATTCTACAAATAAAACCTTCATTAAATGTCCATGCTTACAATGTGGTAATATGATATTCAATACTCCTCAAAAGATTCGAGAGCATTTGTTTTTCTTTGGAATTGATCAAAGTTACTATACATGGTATTGGCATGGAGAGGCAGCTCCAAATGGCTCACCAACCATAAGAGCAGAACATTATGATAGACTTCAATTTGATGATCAACATAGTACAATAGAAATTGTTCAAGCTGCACATGATGATTGTCAAAATGATCCTGAATTGTTTGCAAGATTACTACAAGATATAGAAAAACTATTATATCCTGGTTGTAGAAACTTTACAAGATTGTCTGTCTTGATCAAATTATACAACTTGAAAGCATATTTTGGGTGGTCTGATAAGAGCTTTTCAGAGCTTTTACAAATACTTGGAGATATGTTGCCTTTAAATAATGAATTGCCTTTGTCCATCTATGAAGTGAAAAAGACATTAAAATTCTTTGGGAATGGAATATGAGAAAATACATGCATGCCCAAATGATTGTGTACTTTATCAGAAGGAGTTAAAAGATACATCCTTATGTCCTACCTATGAAACTTCGAGGTGGAAGACAGATAACACAGAAACTAAGAGGAGAAAAGGAGTTCCTGCGAAAGTAATGTGATATTTTCCTCCAATTCCAAGATTTAGAAGAATGTTTCCATCATCAAAAATTACAAAAGAGCTCATATGGCATGTTGAAGAAAGCAATTTTGATGGGAAAATGCGTCATCCATCAGATTCACCATCATGGAAGCAAGTTGATCACAGATGGCCTGAGTTTTCCTTAGAACCTAGAAACTTGAGACTTGCAATTTCTGCAGATGGCATAAATCCTCACCGTTCATTTAATAGCAAACATAGTTATTGGCTCATTCTCATGATAATTTACATCCTTCCTCCATGGTTGTGCATGAAAAAAAAATTTATGATGTTATCTTTATTAATTTCTGGTCCACGACAACCTGGCAATGACATTGATTTCTATTTAGCACTGTTAATAGAAGATCTAATAACATTGTGGGAGGTCAGAGTTCAAGTTTACAATGCACATCAACAAGAATTCTTTACATTAAGAGCCATTCTATTATAGACAATCAATAATTTTCCTGCATATGGAAACATGTCAGGGTGCACAGTTAAAGGATATTATGGTTGTCCAATATGTGGAGAAGAAACATATTCTTGTAGGTTAAAGCATAGAAAAAAGAACTCCTATACTGGACATAGATGATTTCTTCCAAGAAACCATCCATATATGAAACAAAAGAAAGCATTTGATGGAAAACAATAATTTCGCTCACCTCCATAAATATTGACTGGCGAGGAAATATTAAAAAAATCAATGGAATTTGTAATTCTTGGGAGGAAAAAAAGGTTAATCGGGGTTATTATATTGAAATCAACAATACAAATTGTTGGAAAAAATAAGTTCATATTCTTTGATCTTGAGTATTGGAAATATCTTCATGTTCGTCATAATTTGGTTGTAATGCATATTGAGAAAAATATTTGTGAAAGCATTATTGGTACCTTGCTCAACATTGCAGGTAAGACAAAGGATGAGCTTATTTCTCGCTTAGATCTTGTAAAAATGGGCTTAAGGAGCGAATTGACACCAAGGTTTGAATCAAAGAGAACATATCTCCCTCCTGCATGTTATACACTTTATACAATAGAAAAGAAGATATTTTGCCAAACACTTTCACAATTGAAGGTTCCTTATGGGTTTTGTTCTAACCTTCGAAACCTCATGTCAATGGAAGACTTGAAACTTTATGGATTAAAATCCCATGACTATCATGCATTAATGCAACAATTTTTGCTAGTTTTGTTATGTTCTATCTTGCTCAAGCATGTGAGGAATGCCATTTGTAGATTGAGTTTCTTTTTTAATGCTCTCTGTAGTAAAGTCATTGATGTTCCTTCATTAGATGAGTTACAAAATGAGATAGTAGTGACATTATGCTTGTTTGAAAAGTACTTCCCATCTTCATTTTTTTATATCATGGTGCATCTCACTATGCATCTTGTAAGAGAAGTAAGACTTTATGGACCGGTTTACTATAGGTGAATGTACCCATTTGAAAGGTTTTTGAAAGTGTTAAAAGGTTATGTACGAAATCATTCTCGACCTGAAGGGTGTATTGCTGAATGTTATATTGTAGAAGAAGAAATCAAGTTTTGTACTGAGTACTTATCAAATGTGGATGCAATTGGAATTCCTAGTAGTTCAAACATTGACCAAAAAGTCAGGGTACCAATATATGGAGGTCTTACTATGAAGATCGATTCCAATTTATGGTCACAAATACATCATTATGTATTGGAAAATACCTCAATTGTCCAACATTATATTGAGTAAGCATCACTAACTTTTTGTTTCTTTATTTGTTGTACATATAATATATTACTCTAATTATTTAATTATTATACATGACTTCATAGAGAGCACATGCTATGACTGAAAGTGAAACATTCATGTCAATCAAAAAGGCAAAAGTGGTTACAGGATGAGCATGCTCGTACTTTTACCTTTTGGTTACGACAAAAGGTACTACAATGGTTTCTTAAATTTTTCATATCTTTTACATTAATGGTTAACATATAAATGATAACTGGAACTTATTTCTATAGGTTGGAGTTACAATTGGAAATAATGAACCTGTATCTGAAACCCTTAAATGGATAGCTGATGGTCCAAGCCATTATGTGATGAAGTATAATGGTTATGTCATCAATGGGTGTCAATATAATACCAAGGAGCGTGATGATTTATGAGCTACCCAAAATAGTGGAGTTAGTATTGTAGCAACGACCATGCAAATTGCTAGTGCTAAGGATAAAAATCCTATTTTCAGGGAGCTTTGTTTTTATGGAGTTATTACTGAGATTTGGGACATTGATTATACTATGTTCAGAATTACAATCTTCAAGTGTGATTGGGTTGATAATAAGAATGGAATCAAAATCGAAGATCTTGGGTTTACCTTAGTTGACTTTAGTAGAGTGGCTCATAAGTCAGATCCGTTCATATTAGCCTCCCAGGCTAAGAAAGTCTACTATGTATAAGATGAGCTTAATCCAAGATGGTCAATTGTTTTGTCAACTCCTCAACAAGACTTCACAGAAAGAGCAAATAATGATGATCCTATGGACATTTCTATTGAACACAATCCAGTCATATCTTCTTTTCCACAAGTTGAATTACTTGATGCAATGGATGACTTTGATCAAATTTGTATTCAAGATGATTGTGAGGGAATTTGGGTTGAGAACAAATCATATATGTTACCAAATTGTAGCTTTGTTATGGTATTGTGAATTGATATGCTACTATAGTTTTTTTGTAGTGTAAATGTGTGCTTACTAGTTAATTTATTTGTCTTTGTTATTAGATGATTGTTATGCTTTCAATTTTAGTTAATGTCAGGTTGACATTATTCAAAACATTGATAGTAATAAGTTTTATGCAAAGTAGCTGATTAGGTAATGCCTTAAATTAGTTAATTTTTTATTCTTTAGATTTTTGTTAGATATTTTAGCACTTTTATTTTATCATTATAATTATTTTTATGATAGGTATGGATATATAACAACAAGATAAAGCAACTATAAGAAAGAGATATAGAGGGATAATAAGAAAGATTATGATTATCAAGAATAGGAACAAAGGAATAAAACTTACAGTAAAGTATAATGTTGATGGTGTTTATGTTAGACAAGCTGTTGTGCATCTCACAAGTTTATAGGCATATTGGCACATACCATGGTCCTAATTAGATATAGCACTTGGCACCATTTACCTAAGTAATTGAAGAATAAATTGTGGGACTCTATTGAGGAAAACTAGTGTTTTTTTTTCTATCTATAATGTTTTCTAATTCTATTTGCAAATTTTTTTAACAACTAATACCTATGGTCATTACATCTAGGCTATATTTACATAGGATTGTTAAAGTAGAAGGAATTGTATGAAACCTGTTGTATATGTAATTTATTTTTATTTAATAATCTATTTGTATAACAAAATATTTTTCTGTTTTAATATTTTCATGTAAGTACAGGAAATGAAATATTAAAAGCTCGGGGATGCAGTTGTAGCACAATAACGGAGGTCTCGCTGACCGGTCAGCGGGCCGAAATTTTTGGAGCAGAGCCTGACCCATTCCATGATCCGACCCGCTTCGGTTAAATGAACCGAGATGTTTTTTAATATAAAATGATTTGTAATTTTATTTTTGGGTGGCTATTTTTGACCCGTGGAACTGTTCATCATCCCTCTATTCTCTTTGCGCAAATTTTTGCGACTGCTATGTGCTGCATACTGTAAGACCTTTCCGTTTTTGGTTTTAATTTGTAACACATAAGCATTTTCTGGTGGATGTAACTAGTCGTACTGAGCGACTAGCAAACCACGTTATTTTCGGTGTTGATTTTCTCGTTGTTGATTCTATCGTGAATATTTGAGAACTTGGGATTATATTGCTTGTTTTTCTGTGTTCTCTGTTGTTTCTGTTTTTAATATCACTACCATGGAAGTGCAATTACCCAAAAAAACCAATGGGCAGGTGCTTTAGATCATTCAAGAACATATTGACTGCAAAGTATATCATTCCTTACAAAAACCAACTAGAGCTTCTTAAAAACCCACTAGTTGGATACAGTTTTATTGAAGATGAAGATTGGACAATTTTTGTCAAAGAAAGATTGTCTCAAAGATTTCATGTAAATTTCTAATTATTTTTATTTCATATACTCATATTTTCTTTACTTAATTTGAAATAAAATTTGTAGGAGTTTAGAGAAGTTCAAAAAGAAAGAAGGAAAAAATATATTTATAATCATCATATTAGTAGGAAGGGATATGTTGGTCTTGAGGAAGAGATGATAAGTTAAAGATGTTAATTTACATTTTTTTTATGTTGAAATTGACTAGAGACTCATTATATTACATTTCAATATTATAAAAGTTGGTAGCAACCGACTTTACTAAAGTCATTGATAGAAGTGTATTATGGAAGAAAGCAATGGAGAAAAAAGATAGTACTTATGATGAAGTGGTCATTTTGGTAGTGAAAAAGATTGTAAGTATAAGTTATATAACATATATTTCATTTACGTTAATAACTTATTTATATTAACCAATATGATATTAAATTTTATAACATCATTGTGTATTAGGATAAGATATTGTAATAGTCACAAGAAAGTAGTTTGAGTTTCAATGGAAATGACATATTTACTGAAGCATTGGGAACTCCTGAATATAGTGGTCGAGTATGAGCTAAATGAAAGCATTATACACCATGGCAATATTTTCATTCTATGGGAGATAGTGTTTTGCAGGAATTTATGAAAGAATCACAAGAGCGACAATCAAAGTTTGAGGCAAACATTTTATTCAAACTCTATCAGATGGTACCCACCACACCTCAATCTGATGTTAGTAGCTCTAACATGCTCCAAAAACATATTGTCTTTCCTGAAATTATTGAGCAACCAAAACGTCGAGTAGATGACCACACTCCTCCAACGCTAAAAGCAAACAAGGTAAGTTGTAATTAATATTATGTTCTATAATAAAAATGTGATAACACAAACTCATAATTTTCATATCAACTTACCTAGTTGAATATTTCCTATATAGAAGTAATGTTACAATATATGTTTGTATAATAAATTATATTAATAAGCTCATTAAGTTATGATAACTCAATTTTGTCTAACTAATTCTTTCCTACTTGGAAATTATCAACTTTAGATGATTGCATATAACTAAATAATATCGTTTCATTTTATAGGTTAGGAAATGTCAATTGGCCATAGGGACAAAAGAAAATGTAGTTGTAGTTGGAACAATAATACTTGAATGTGGTGCTAACTTCCTTATTGCTGTGGATGTTTCTTATGATTCAAATGCATTACTTCTTGTATCTATTCCAAGCCAAATTACTACTATTAGAAATACTATTGTGCATCAAATTTTATGGTCTGCCCAATTAGTCATTCTTACTACTCATCTCATCCATGTATGTGCTTTTTTTAAAAATAAAAAATTTCTTGTTACTAATAAAAAATCTATTTTATTTAGGACAATTCTTATATATACAATGATATGTTATTTTTGATAGGATTCAAAGAAATTTAAGAAACAGATGAATAGAGAGAGAACATTGAGTTTTAAGGATGAGAACCCTATAGATATCAAGAACTTCGCTACATCTATTGGGCTGTTGTTAAAGGATGAAAAGGTACATGAAGTAGAAATCATAGATGATATTTTTGGAGAGTCTTTTAAGACCTTCCTCATGAAAGAAGATATGGATATCATAATTTTATCAACAGAGGTGTCATCTAATTGCCTTATGTTCTATATATGGTAAGAGAAATATTTAACATGTTTTTCATATATTTTAACTATCTTATTTATGCTTTAATTTTTCATTATGAGAATTGTAATTAATTGTAGTTACATTAAAATATTAAAACTTTTAAATATTGTGTGAAATTAAATTAGGCACTTGCATAAAAAGATGGTTGATGCTAAAGAGGTAGAGCGATTTATTTTTGTAAATCCGACATTGGTTTCCAAAGCTGGAATGGGAGAAGCAAGCAAGGAAAATATGTCAAGGGTTATAGCTAATCGGTTGATGAATGCAAATAATGATGATTTTGTTTTTATTCCATATAACCTAGGGTAAGTTATTAAACATAAGTAAGCTTATAAGTATGCATATTTATCAAATTATAATTGATATGTAGTTACACTCATGTTAATTTTGTAGTTGTCATTGAGTTTTGGTGGTGCCTGACATAAGGACTTTGATCACCTATTACCTTGATTTCTTACATGATCAACCTTCAAATAATTTTAAAGACATTGTTAATATGTAAGTTTTCCCCTTAATATTATAGAATGAAGCATAGTTGGTAACAAAAATTATTTTCTTCATGTAGGGCTCTAAGAATTCATCCACTTCAAAAACATAAATCATCAAAAAAGAGCATAATTGGGTTGTATTAGGGGTAAATAACTCATATAAACTGAGTAATAAAATATTCAGTGTATTCTTCTTAATTTTAAACTTAGTACAATAAGACTTGCAAGTAACTCCATATATATATAATGATTTTTTTATCCATTTAGTACCCGATACAACCAGGTAGTGTTGAATGTGGATACTATGTGATGAGATATATGAGAGATATCATTCTTGATCAATGATGTCTTACAACAAAGGTATGTGTTGATTTGTTGGTTCTCAATATATCAATGTTTATTTTATTTTCCAATGTAATTGATGAAACTATTACTTTACTTTTCAATAGTTTCATGGGAAAAAATCATACAACAAAGATGAGTTGAATGAAGTACGATCTAAATGGGTGATGTTGGTGACTCAATTAATACTTTCCTCGGTTTGAAAAGCTTTGGGGACACCTTTTTGTATTGAAGCATGAACAAATTTTGACATATCCAACTATCACTTTTGATGAGGTTCATACTTTATCTCTTTTTTTAACCAAACTATGACTGAAGGTAAATTGTTTGACATAATCACTTGAAGACTTTATAGTATTTTCCTTCCATAGTCATGATATTTCTCTAATTTCCAATAGTTGAATTAAGTTAGTATATTGTATGCATGATTCATAAGTGTCTAAAGGGAAACTTTTTTTTGGCGAAGTTAGAAGATCTTCCAACTTTGGAATGGTCCATGAACTATTGTGATAATAAAGGTAATTTTCAAAATGATATCAAATTTATTACTTCTTTCTTTCTTTTAAATATTTTAATATGGAATATGTGATTGGAACTTTATTGTTCTCATATTATCTTTTGTTTTCGTTGTCAACTATAGATTTTTTATGTTGACTGGCTATGAAAAACATGGAGATTTTGACTTTTAGCTTCAATACTTTATCACAATATTGTAAGTTACATTGTCACCCTTATAAAACACAATGATTTTTTCAAGGCACGATTTTTTTTTATTACATAGCCTTTTATTTTATTAATGAATCTAAAACTATAAGTTGATGGATAATATATATGTGTAATCAATGAAACTTGAAATTACATTACATAGCATCTAATCGAGTTTTTTTAAAGTTTTGGGAAGATGGCTTGTAATTTAACTTTTCATTTTATTAAATTTAATTGGTTTTTATTGTGTTTCTTCAAGTAGTTTGTGACTATTAATCTTTCAACTCACTACACACATATATGTTTTTAATGGATTATTATTGTTTTGTATTTTATCATATTTGATCAATTATTGTAATAATTTAAGATTGATACAAAAATTATTTAATTAAATCATTATCTTCCTTGACACTTTTACTAAGTGTCATTGTATTCAAATAATTTAAGATTGATACAACAAATAATGACATTTCTCTGAGTGTCAAGGCTTCCTTTGATGTTGCTTTTATAAAGCACCATTGTATAATATTTCAAAACTTTGGCGCTTATTGACATAATATGAAGTGTTGGCTAGGTTTAATTTTTGTGATTTATTTTTGGATGTCTATAATGTACATGTATTTGGGAGTATATAAATGAAAAAAAATTATCACATTATATAGTGCAAAAAACAAATTCTTGGATTGCCTCCAAAGTAATGTTATGTTTAACATTCATAGCTAGATGATTATCAGACCTTCAATTTAGTCAGTAATTTTAGTGACCCAAGCAAGCTTCTCAATGTTGCCTCATTGCCATGGTTGTGACTTTTTATGAAGTCATAACATCAAGAATTACTCTCTAGATTCCTTTTGATGTGGCTTTGAAAAAAGTCATGTTTTTTTAAGCTTATGTTGCCTCAATGACATGGTTGTGTCTACTACCACAACTTCCTTCATAAATCCAACATATAAAGTTGTGACTTCTTTAGTAGTCATGACTTTTTTCATTTGAGCACCTATTTCTTTATTTTTCTTCGAATGCTCAATGATTGTCGTCTCTACCTCACCTTTCTTTTCTTGCAAATCAACAATTAGGAGTAAAATTTCCTTCATTTGTAGGTATTCTACAATCTCAAAAATTATTATGATAATTTTTCCATGTTTTTGAACTGAAAATTTCATCATTTTAGCTTCTTCATTCACATCTTTGGATTAGTTTAACTTTGATCCTTCAATAGTTATGACTTTGAAAATATTATGACTTCATGATAGTTTTCTTCTTTATAATCACTTACATTATTTTCTTCATATCAAAGTATCTCTAATTTATCTTATCCTTCTTCTCCAAGAAAACAATCCTTTTCGAATTCCTTTCATCTAAAATCTACATTTTATCTCATGATAATCAGTAAGATATTATTTATCCTCTAGAATTTTCATCATCATCATCTAAAATTTGTTGACTATTCTAGAGGTTTATTTTCACTTGCCCTTCATCCACATGAAGTGTAAATTCTCTCTTCATGACATCTATTAATGTTTGTTTTATAGCTAAAATAGTCATATCAAGATCGATGGAGCATACTAATCTTTCTCCATATCTAAAACAACAAAATCAATAGGGAATATAAACTTGTTAACCTTGATCAAAACATCTTCAATAATACCCCTCAAAAATATCTTCAAATAATACCCCTCAAAAATATCTTCAAATAATACCCCTCAAAAACTTGATATATTAGTCAATCATCTAAAATAAAAGAAAAATTAGAGTAATCTCACCGAGATACAACTTCAGCACTATGGACCATGACATTAATTTAACACTTGATCTCAATTCACATAATGTCTTTCAAAAAGTGTGCTCCCTAATAATGTATTGAATCATAAAACCCTCGGGATCTTTCAACATTCTCGAGAGTTTATGTTAAATAATTTCACAATACTTCCCGATCATGTTGTTTATTCCATTTTTCATGGCTAGGGGTGTGAATTAGGTGATAGATTCTATGGATATCATTACTTAGGAATATGTCATGACATTAGATGTCATGGTTGTGGCCATCACATCTTCCTCTTATATTTTAGCATTCCTTTTGATTTTTTTTTTTTGCTTGTTACACCTCTAACTCATTATCACTTTTTAGTGTGATAGATATCCATATCTTTAAATTTATCTTAGTATCACATGGTAATCTGCTTATATTCTTCCTCTTCATTGATAATGTTAGTTTCCCAAATTGATTATGTATAATCTTCATCACCATGTTCATGTGTTCGAGTCTAATTTTAAATTATTTCATCTATTTATCCTATAGATCATTCATTTTCTTTGTTTCTATGAGCATGGCAAAAATATTATTTTTAAGCAATTGATTTTCTACTCTCTTTGGGTGGTTATAATTGGGCTTGAGACTCTTTGCATTTGATAACTCATTGAGTTATTCAAAGAATATTTTTAGGATTGTCCTATGTTCTTTTGTACATTCCTAAGTTTCCTTATGACAAACTTTTATAATTTAACGTGTTCGGTTGATACTATATAGGGGCATTATTGTTAGGTCAGAATATGTGCCTTTTCTTCTCAAAATATTAGCATCCTAAACTTAATATATGCGGTTGAAATTGGTAATTTTTTACTATTGCAAGACAATTTTTTTTCCACACTAAATCATTTGTTATTTTGGGCTCTAAATGTAATAAAAAATACATCATATTTCACCTCCATTGCTATCAATCTATACAATTCAAATATTCTAGCTTGCTTCCTTCCAAATGCTCAGTCATTAAGAAATTGAGAGTTATTCTTTGGTAACTATTCAAATAAGAAATAGGCTTTCTCAAGTCACTTATCTAGGATAAAATCACATGAGGCCACATAAATTATGTACCTCGTCATATAGTTCAAATGATTATAAAAATATTTAAGCTTAGAACCACAATTTTTAAATTCATATTGTGGGCACCTCCTCAATAGTTCTTGGAATTGATCCCAAACACCCTATAACATCTCATACTTCTGTTATCGAAAATTAACTTATCTCTCTCCTTAGTTGAGAAATAATTTGGGGTGAGAATAACTTTGTAAGAAAAGCTTACATAATTTCATCCCAACTCTCAATCAATCCTCTAGATAAAGACTCCAACTAGCTTTAGGTCTTAACACTAAAACAAAATGAAAAAAGTTTTAACTTTATAACAACTAGGCTAACTCTATCTATCTTTACCATGTTGCACAACTCTAAGAAAGTTGCGATGTGACTATTCAAATCTCCTAAAAATTATCCATTATATCAATATTGTTGCACTATGGCTATCAACTAGGCTTCAAGTCAAAATAATATGCTTATATTGGTTACATTTAAATCTTAGAGAAAATATCCATCAAAATTGACTATCAATAGTCTATTAAGGTTTGGTGAGGATATGGTTGTTGGACAGGTTGTTCTTCAATCCCCTTGGTTATTTTTATTAATATCATTTCCTTCCAAATTTTCTCTCTTGGCTTTGTCTCAAGATTGTCCTCTTGTCTCTCTTAATTTCTAAGTCTAGAGATATTAACTTAGTCTTTGAACTATGACTCATATACTATGTAGTGGCTTCAAAATAAACAAAAAAAAGAAGAAAAACAAAACAAAAACATATATAGAACATAAATATTGAGTAAAAAATATTATATAAACAATTAGAAACAAAACTATCCTTTTGCAATGATAGTTACCACAACTCAAGTAAACTAATCAAATTAAACAATGTCTAGCAATGAAACCAAAAATTTATTGTAATTTTATTATAGAGCCAAAACTTATCATTTGAAACATTTTTCTAAAAGTTTTTTGGGTGATTAATTCATCCAATGGAGTTCCACAAGTATACAATTCATATAAGTATAAAGTTGAATGTGACATGATATCGATCCCATTTGAATTTATTATTGTGGGTTTGTTATAACACTTTATTTTTTGATTAGGTGTATCCCAAAAACTAGTTTGGTGAGAGTATTTTATCTAATATTGTTTCAAAAGTATACAAGTCATATAAGTAAAAAAATGGGCCTTTAGTACAGATATCAATCCTATAAAGATTACACACAAAATGTGATATCATTAAATGATAATTAATTTTTGTTCTTGTAGACATGATAAATAGGATTCAAGTTGTAAGTCCAAGATTCTAGGAATGATTCATATTTTTATTGATGATGAAATTAATAAAAAAAAATTTTGTTATGATTATATTCATTCACAGAATAAAAGTTAGAAAATTATGGAATAATTTCATGCCATACCTACATACAAAATGGTTATTAACTATTTATCCCTTTGCAATGATAGTCTAAGTAAATGTAACCTTTGTACTTTACCATAGAGACAACACATCATCACTACTTTGATATCATTCCCAAGTTCTTGCATTTTAGGTAACTCATTAATTACTCTTAGTAGTTACTTTTAATATATATGTTTATATATGCTTCAATCTTTAGTATCTTTCTCGATGAGAATTATTGTGAAAAAAAAATCATTTATATTTTGGCCTTTATTAGCACAATACTTGCATAATTTACATAAATGTTTATTCATGTTTCACCAATGACAACCATATGATCATGTGTAACACATTGTATTGCCAACACTATATGAATCATATTCACTCATACTGATCACATGGCTAGCCTACCATGTGCAACACTATAATAGGAAACTCACACATTAAAGGTAAAACCATTAGAAAAACTTTTATCTAACATTAATTGAGAGTCAATTTACCTAATGCATACATAATGAAGTAGTTTATAAAAATATTCATGTTTTTAGCTTCATAAGCACTATACTCATTATGATTAAACATACATTATGATTTTGGCATATGAGTTTATCTCGCATATCATGGTTGGAAAAAAGTGTGACTGCCTCCCTACCATATATATGAGTGTCTTTCATAGCTTATCTACCACTTTTCACTACTCCAATCATGCATGAACCCATCAATAACTAAAACTCTAGTCTCGATTCTATTTAATTATCAAATCATACATACCCAAATAATATCACAACAAGACATCAAATTAAAGTATTAAATATATCATTAATTACAATAAACATATTATATCATCGCTAGATTCTCTTTTAGCCTAAAATTGCATAGATTAAAATATTAGATAAATGGGACTTTATCTCGTATGAATTTGAGTATTCAATATTAGCCCTCAGAAGAATCTAGATTTTAAAATCTAAATTCATCAAAACTTATTCAATTTCACTTTGATTTTCGCCTAAGAGTGGGTAGTGGGTAAGAATACATATCTACATCTCGTGGTTTATGTTTGTATTTTATGTCACCCTTGTTGTTTGTGGATCATCCTAAAAATAGAGTTGTGGAGCCTCTTGGGTCTTCTTCCTCATGCCTATCATGGATCCATCTTGGCTTCTTAGGGTTTTCATTATATACCTGAGCATCTAGTGTGTGTTTTTTAATTGGTAGTTGAAATGTTGAATAAAAGTCATTATTTAGGCTTTTTGATTTTATAACACAATGTCATGACACTAAGTATGAACCATGACTTCGGTCTCTTTCCTCTGCTAGATGATCATGACATTAGGAAAAGTCATAATGGCTCTTTTAGCTTCTATAACATAAAGTCATGACATTAGAATGTGGTTGTAACTTATACATTTAGTCTATGAAACCAATTATCATGACATTAAGAATGATTATGACTTCTATATTTTACTTATGTAACCTAAAGTCATGGTATTGAAGAATAGTTATGATTTAGGTTTCTCTCTTGAGCCAAGAGTTCTAGTATTTTTTTGATTAAGACTAAAGTTTGGCTCTCTGAAATATTTTGTTACCAAAAGTCATGATGTCAAATCAGCATTGCATCTTTGACTTAAGTATATTGTAGTTTGGTAGAAAAAATCATGGCATTTGGAGGAAGTCATGACTTTTATCACTAGTGAGGTACTTAGTTGGTATAACATAAAATTAATATGATAGTCATAAAGTTATTTGGAGTTAATTTAGTTGTAACTCAAAAAAAATTTATGGACAAAAAAAATGTTGCATAGTGAAAGAATTATACCAATAATTTATAAAGTTATGACACATAAAGATTGTCGTGATTATATGTATAGAGTTTCAGTCAAGAATAGATACCAAAAATAATCTATAAATAATCAAATGTATAATTAAGTATAGCATTTTAGATGCTACGGCTTACATCTAAAATGTAAGTTGCATTTTAGATGCCAAAATCAAAATACTCAAGAGTGGTCATGATTCAGGTTTCTCTCTTGAACCAAGAGTTGTAGTGTTTGTGTTGAATATGACTCGAGTTTGGTTCTCTGTAATATTTTATAGCCAAAAGCCATAATTCCATATCAACATAATAGCTTTGACTTTAGTATTTTATTGTTGGCAAAAACACGTGTCATTTGGAGGATGTCACGGCTTTTACCACTAGTGAAGTACTTAATTTTTATGACAAAAAATTAATATGATTGTCATAAAGTTATTGGAGTTAATTTAGTTGTAACTCCAAGAAATTTTTGCAAATAAAAAAAATATGTTGCATAGTAAAAGAATTATACCAAAAAAGTGAAAGAGTTATGGCATATAAAAATTATCACGATTATGTATGTAAAGTTTCAACCAAGAATGGATGCCAAAGTCAATTTATAAATACTCAAATGTATAATTAAGGAATAGCATTTTAGATGCAACATGCAAGACCAACTCCACCAATCCACACTTTTCATACTAAAAATATTTTGGTTTCATAATTATTCATCAAAATTTTTCAAAATAAGATTTTATGAAATCATTACAAATAAGGCTCATTTTTAGGCAAAACACATCATGAAAATCATACTAAATGATTAATATTATTTAACATTTGAATACTAAACAAACTCTCGCACTAATATTATTATTCTCTCTTGAGTAATCCATCCCCCACTTATATAAAAAAATATGCAAATTTTACATTGTAATAAACACATCTAAATACTTTTAGGTACAAAAATAATAAATAACAAAATAGCACATAAATACATATACAATGTAGTCTATAGTATGCTTTTTTATTATGATAATACTCATTAAAGATAAAATCTGATATGGAGTGCTCACATGATGGCAACGAAGTAGATGGTCTCTTCAAATTTTCCTCTAGATATTAATGCCCAATCTAAAATGTTCACAATCATGTTGCACAGATATCTTGTCTTCTCCTTATCAAATTTAGTGTCTTTAAAAGATTTCATTGCATAGTACATTATTTTTTTGGTTTGTATTGCATTGTCTCAATTCTCCAATCCACTAGTTCTCTTGGTAAAGCATGCAATTTTCAAGCCTTTGGTCTCTTTTGGCCATCATTGTCTTCCATTATGTTGCAAAAAACTTGTAGAGCCTCACAAATGACTCCATACTATCCTTTACAATCATCTCAACACAATTTATCCTACATTTTAAGAATCTAAAAAATTTTATCTTCAAACTTTTCTTATAGAACTAATAATAATAGCTCTTTATATTGGAGTTGCATTTAATTAAGTGCATCTCATATTTCTGCATCCACTACCATTGTTGTATGGAAACTATATCTGCTCTATAAGGCATACTTCTTTATCTTCAGCTTCTAACTATATATTCTCCAAAATATAAATAATATCATCTATCATACCTTTTTGTTCATATGAAGAATACTCATTGTGGGTCCCTCTCTCTTTATGTCTTCTCTCACTTCTTTCCTCTATTCATATTTCAGATTTGATGATAGGTGACCCTTCTTTCTCAAAATAAGTCAATTCTTCCTTTTTGAGAATCAGCTTCTTTCCTTTTTTTTTATCTTTTGCAAGCTTTCTTTTGATACCTAACAATGATAGAAAGACACCATCGAACACAATTCATCTATGTTACAACCATCGGACACCACCAAACACAATCAAGATATGGTAAATTATGTGGCTAAAATATTTACCCTCATAATAACTAAGAATGGATTTCTTAATTATTTTATTCACGTCAAAAGTATAACAAATCAATAGGGCATAAAGCAAAATTTCCATCTCCTATGTGATGGTCAATACAAAGGGTAGGCTACAAAAAAAGTATCAAAAATATAATCATACTTTAGTCATATTTGTGAGTTTTGCATGCATCAACAATTTATATGCACTCTTATAAATCACCATTCATTCTTTATTTTTATCCGTCAAATCTTTTACAATTGTTTGGTAGTTGAGTTGGTATTTTAGGGACTTGAAAAATATGTTATCTTTTGCAATATGCAGTATTTTATTTCCTACAATATGCATATTATAGAGTATATAATCATACAATGGTAGAGTATAAATTTAATAAGTCATGAAACACACTCATGCATATTGTAAGAAGGTGGTAGTAGCACTTTCAATTAAAATACATGGGATAAACTCATGCAAAAATTCAAAATCGAGCTATATTTAATCATTATGAGCATAATGCTGAAATTGCCAAAATACAAATTCTTTTATAATTTACTCTATTATGCATTTCTTAGAAAAAGTGACTTGCAATTAATGTTGAGAAATATATAGAAAATTTTCTTATGGATTTGATTTTTAGTGTGTGAGTTACCTATCATAGTGTGGATTGTGGATGCTGACAAATAAGCCATGTAATAGGTGTAGATAGATGCGAATTATATGGTGATGATAGTCTTATAAGTTACATTCAATCACTGATGAAATATAAAAGAAAACATATGTTAATTATATGATTATGACACTAACAAAGTCAAAAGTATAAATATTTTATTACCACATCAATTCTCATCGAAAATGACATCATATGTCAAAGAATAAAAATGTATATTCTAAGTAATTGTTAAAAGTATTTAACAAGTTGCTTAAAAGGTTAAATATTGTGAATGACCTCCAAATTGAGATGATAAGTTGTCTTGATAGTATAGTATCGAGGGAAGAGCTACTTTTGACTGATCTAATATATTTAATAATCATAATTGTGAAGAGCTCAATAGTTAATAATCATTTTATAAATTGGTATGATAAAAGGTTATTTTATATTTATTCAACCTTTATTCTATGATTGAGCATAATCACAATAAGACTGTTTATGAATTTTATCATGAATAAAAATATAAATCCTCCATAGAATCTAAGATTTATGCTTTGAATTTTATTTATCATGCCTATTAGAGTTGTTATTAATTTTCATTGACTGATCTAATATTATGTGTGTAATTTTTATGCAATCAATATCATGAATAAATATCCATTTATTACTTGTAGGACTAATATACTTGTTGAATGATGTTGGATGATAGATCCTCACTCAACTAGTTTTTGTGATGCATCTAACTATAAAGTTAGACATAGTAACAAAGTCATGACAAGTTTTTGTTGCTATTAATAAGAATTGTTTTTATAGTTTGGTTGGCCAACTTTAATTGACATTATTATTCTTGAAAGAGGTAGTTCTATTTTTAGTAGTTTTGATAATATTATATTGTTTTATGTCACTGAGATTTGTATTACTTTTTGTGTATTTATCTTGTAATTATAGTGATTTTATCTTTATTTTTTTCTACCCCACCTTTACATGAGTGACATTTTGAGAGGATTATGTATGAGTCAAATTTTAATATAATTGAGTATATCCTTACTCTTATGGTGACTTTTATTTTGTTCCTAATGATAATGTTGAATACACTTTTTAGATGGCTACTCAGTAAATAGATTTTGAGCATGAGAGATATGGAGTAAGGACTAGCTATAGTGGGCTCCTTGAAACATAACTTTCAAAATTTGATGGCATCATGAGTATTTTGCTTGCAAAGTTTAAACAATGAAATGATATCAAAGAATTTCATAATAAAATGTGTGATAGATCATATCTACAAACTAACTTATCACTTGAAGACATCATTATAGAACTTTTATTCAAGGCTAGAAAACTAAATGAAAGGGAAAAATAATGAATACGATAACTTGACATGATGGGGAGAGATGCTAACTTGAGTACAATAGAAAAAAATTATACCTTGGAAGTTATATTGGTGATTATTGATATAATGGTTAATTTTAAAATATAATGATATCTTAAAAGTTTCATTAGAGTATAGATATAATGGTTAGTGAGGAAAAAAGTACAATCGCAGAAATTTTAGTGGTGATTATGAAAACAATAGTTAGATGGTAGGAAGTCAAAGAAGCTAAAAAAATTTAAAACTATGCCATATCTTGATGTCATAGCCCAAACAAAGGAGAAGTGTGACTCTTTATTATCAAAATTTTATGCAGAGAATATCATTAAATTACTTTTCTACATAGTAGCACTAGTATATATTGATCAAACAAGAAGAAATGCAGTAGAAGATAATATGAAGAAGTTGGAAAATAAAGTAAGGGCAAAAAAAAAAGAGTTGATGTTGTCTAGCTACAGATGTTAAGCGTAGTGTTATTTGGGATGCAATACAAGAAATTATGTGCTTGTTATTATTTTTGTGTATTTGAGGAAGTTTCTTTATACATGCACCTCCTACTTTGATACTGATCCATCAGAAAATCCTCTTCATTTTTAGGATTAGCAGATTCAAATCTACTGCTAGTCTGATTTCTCTCAAAAAGTCATGACCAACCTTTAGTACCTGGACTTCTCATTTCTCAAGTCTTAGCCAACCTTTAGAGCCATAACTTTTTATTTATTAAGTCATGAATGGTATAGAGTATATATCAGGGTGATAATTTATTTTTTTCAAACCCTAATCTATTTTCCTCCTACATATTGTAGAAACCCACTCATGCATATTGTAGAGTGTGTTCCATACCCAAATAATATCAAAATAAAATAACATATTAAAGCATTAAACATAACATCCATCATAATAAATATATTACATTATCCCAAGATTCTTTTTTGTAGCTTGAAATTAGGAAAAATAACATACAAGAGAAGTAAAAATTCATCTCATACGAACTGAGTGCTCAATCTCATCCCTTGATCTATGTTTTAAAACCTAAATCTCTAAAAACTCAATCAATTACACTTTGATTTACCCCTAAAAGAAAGTTGAAATGAGCACCTACCTCATTGAGTTTATATTTGTACTTTATATCACCCTTGTTGATAGTGAATTCCTCAAAAATGGAGTTATGGAACTTTTTGAATCATCTTCCTCATACCTCTCGTGGATCCCTCTTGACTTCTTAGGGTTTACCTTATGTACTAGAGTATCTAATACAAGTTTTTAAATTGAAAGTTGAGGCAATGAATAAAAGTCATGACTTTGATTTGTCGGTTCTATAATATAAAGTCATGATACTGGGTTGAACAGCGACCCTGATCTCTTTCTTCTACTAGATGATCGCAATATTGAGAAAAGTCATAATGACTCATTTTAGCTTTCTAACACAAATTCAATGTATTGGAATGTAATTGTGGCTTATATATTTATTCTTTATAACTCATTGTCGTGGTGTTAAGTGTGGCCACAACTTGCTCATTTTACTTATATAACTCAAAGTCATGACATGGAGGAATATCTATAACTTTAGTTTCTCTATTGAGTCAAGAGTCATGATGCCTATGTTGATCACGACATGAGTTTGGCTCTCTGTAATATTCTATAGCTAAAATGGCAATGTGAGATCAGTAGCATGGCTTTGACGTGAGTATTCTAAGGTTTGGTAAAGGAAAACCATGTCATCTAGAGGCTGTCATAGCTTTTAATATCAATGAGGTGTTTGGTTACTATGACATGAAATTAATATCACAACCAATAAGTTGTTTTGAGCTAGTTTGACTGTGACTTAAAGAAATCTTAGTAGTCAAAAAAATATGTTGCATAATTATAGGATTATGTCAATAAAGTAGTAGATCCATGGTGTATGAAGATTTTCACAAGTATGTGTGTAGAATTTCATTCAAGAATTGATACCAAAACAAATATATAAGTACTCAAAACTATAATCAAGTAATAACATATCAAATGTTATGCCTTGCATTACTTTTTGCTCCCATTCTAATCATTGACTCCACCAAGATATTCATTTCACACTAAAAACTCCTACTTTTACAACTATTCATCAATATTCTTCAAAACTAAGTATTTTTGAAATCATTATAAATTAACCACTCTTTCAAGAAAAATGCATCATAAAAATCATATCAAATAGTCGGTATTATTTGATATTTGGCATTAAAAGTAATTATGTATGTAGTTTGACCAACTAACAATAAACCAACTACTGCTTGAGTTGAGTAAATAGACTTGAGTTTTAGAAAGATATTTAGACTCTAAGATTAATTATTTTCTTTTGTATGATATAATTTTTAAAATCTTTGAATAATATTGTGCTTGATTATCATAAGAAAAGTAGATTGAGGTGAAAATGCCCTAATGCCCCCTTTGGCACACAAGTATCATATTCACGTCAATTAACATATATCTCCTCATTAATCTCACATATGAAAATCATATAAGAGGAAATTACTCACATGACTATCACCATCATATAAAATATTTTAACTAGCATGTATCACATTACTTAGCTATCATCATCCACCATAGTTGACACATGATTCCAATTTTCAAGACTATAGTAAAACTCGTGTTAGATGTTCTATATAATACTCACATTTACTTGAAAATTTGTTCTTTTAAAATATGTACAATAGATTGGTCATAAATATGTTTATGCTTTTGGTTAATGAATATCATACTTACGATAAATTTATCTCAATTTTTTGATTTTACACATAAATTTATCTCATTCGATACGATTAGAAAGATAGACAATTCCTTCATATTGTACCTCATGAGTGTGTGGCATAACTTATTTGTCACCTTCCACTATAACTAATATTAATAATCCTATAATATGGTAAAGTCCTAGGTATTGATTCTAATTAACATTCATATTCATCAAGATTCATACCTCGTACAATACCATAAATAAATATTATACATTCAAATCATCATAACACAAGTATATTAAACTAATAATTGTTCTCATAGAATCGAGGATTCCAATGATAACCCTAATGAGGATCTAAATCTCAAAACTTAATCTCAAATAAATCTTGCTTGTATTTGCATTGGATTTGCCTCTAATTGAGGGTTGGAAGTTGTACCACCTAGAATTTTTTATGCTTTGAGGTTCCATGCAAACACCCAAGTAGAGAGTTATGGCATTGGATTAAGGTTGCAACTTTTTCAACTCTTTGAATCTTTTCTAGAGTACAAAATTTATGGTGACAAAGTATACTAGAATGGAAACAACTCTCCTCTAGAGCACAAAGTTATGCTGACAAGAATAACTATGATTAAGGTACTTATTCTATGTGATACAAATTCATATTGACAAGAATATCATAACATATATATTTACTCTCTAAAACATAAAGTTATTGTGGAAAAAATTATAATGACTAAAAATTACTTAGTGATATGTAATTTTTGGTTCTATATTAATTAACTAGTTGTGTTGTAAAATATAGTGACTTTATATACTAGTAGAGTACTTAGTTATTGCAACAACAAAAAAAGTCATAGTCATCATTATATTTTATAAATGTATCATTGTGAATCCAAAAAAATGTCACAGTCATAATTATAGTATTGAAAAGTGAAAAGATTATCATGCCACAGTGGTAGTGTTGTGATATATAAAGATTTCCGAGACTTGTTTTGTAGAGTTAACCAAAAAATGATGCTGCAACTTCTCATACTATGATACACAATGCTACACCATGCTTTACTTTTGCTATTAATAAAGAATTATACCCCTTTAGATTTTTGAAAAAGTTTGTACCAAAGGTATTCTATTCAGACTCTAAGTACTAAATTTTATAGATAATTTGGAGTGTATTTTTTGGTATGTTTGCCCATAATTGTGCTTGTATCAAAGAGATTTCACTAGCTTTGTGTTTTGAGGAATTTTAATGAATATACATTAAAATTGTATCTATGGTAATAGAAATTGTTATACTTAGTAGAGCAAAATATTTGATGAGAGAAAGAAATAATGGAGAGTCATGGTATTTCCTATATTATGACTTAGGTTCACCTTCTACCATCTTATAACGTAGTTATGATATCTTTTCTTAGTCGTAACTTTATAAATTTAGTCGTGATAAATTTTGTACATCATGCCTCTATCACCAAGTTAATATAATTTTTTTATTATGTAATATAGTCTTTGTGGCCATAATATTATCCTAGAGTTTTGATAACACTATTTTAAAAATAATTTAATGACTATGATATTATTTCAATTACATGGTAACCAAGTACCATATTCTAGAGAGCATTTACCCAAGTCGCATCTTTTTCCAATACAATGATTTTGTGTTCTAGAAAGAAATTTCTAAAGCCGTGGTTATTCTTAGCATCGCAACTTTGGGTTATAGAGAGAAAATATATTAATCATGATCATAACCAATAACACCATTTTTGTTTCAGAGAGAAATTATCTCGGTTAAGATCATTCTTAATGTCATGATGTTTTGTTCCAGAGAGGAGTTACTTAAGTTGTGGTATTCAATATTATCATAACTTAGATACTATAGAGAAGATTTGATGAGACATAATAATTATGACCTCAAGCTAGAGTCATGACTCCCAACTAAAAGTATCACATAGATACTCTGAAGTATTTAATCAATACTTAGAGAAAAAGAGAAAAAAAGTAGAAACTAGGCAGTTGATTTTGAGCCAAAACCTTAGGCATGCAATTCCAACTCACACTTAGGAGAAAATTCAAGGTGAACACGATAATATTTAATTGAGTTTTAGGTGTTAATGCTTAACCTCATGTTTGGGCTTGCATTAGAGACTATTGTTCACTCAAAATGTCTATAATCACACCTTACATTAAATAATTCCCAATATTAAACTAAATTGATGTCTAAGATTTAATTATTTATTAATCATTGAATTTTTGTATTGATGTCATGTTGTGAAATTTTAATATAAATGGATATGATTTAAAACTAAGATTTAGGATTTTTATGATATATCATAATTCTATGCATGTCAGTCATGGTGGATGATGACATATATATCATGAGACACACTCACGTGATATAGTAAGAAGAAAATGATACTGCTTCTAATATTAATATGTGGGATAAATTTATGTGTAGAAATTTGAGGATTTAGGTAAGTTTAATCTTTAGATGTATAGTGCTCACGAAACTGAAAGAACAAACACACTTATAATCAATTTATTATGCAAATTCTAGATGAACTAACCTCGAGTAATATGAGGGTTAAACAAAACGTCAAACCTATGAGTTTCACCATAGTATAAAAGTCATGTATCGACTATGACAAATATGATAGACAAGGCATGAGTCACATAGAAGAGGAGGTAACTCATATGGTGGTGTTTGTCCTACAAGTCAAATTCTCTTGTATGGTTTTTTTTTATGAAATTCATAGGAATATATATGATAATTGTTACGAGTATGGTTCTTATAAAGTTGAAAATTCAGATATATTTATTATCATATTTATCTCACATTTATAAGATACTATAGATCAAAAAATGGAATTGTATATTTGAAGAAATCTTGATGATAGCTGATGATTTTCATAAAAAGTGTATATGTATAAATTATCTATAAATAGAATAATATGTTACGTTGGTGGATAAATATCAAGGGATCAACTACAAGTAGATCATCCTTTATTATGATAGCCCAAGAATGAAAGTCACATTGTATGCAAGAGAGCACTAAGGTATTTACACATTAATCTATCATTCATCCAAAAATCAAATACAATATTGCCTAAATACTAAAGAATTGTCATCTTACACAAGAAAATGAGTCAATCCTAGAGTATAAGTATCTTTTAGAAAACCTAAGTCTATTTATTCAACTTAGATAATAATTAGTTAATTATTGTTTGGTCAATATACTTACACAATCCATGAGGTATCAATATCTAGACTTAAGTTCAACTTTACCATATATACGAATCATATGCTTGAGAAACTTTACCATATTCATCAAATGAGATTTTAGGATTGTATCACTAATGATAGGTTTAAGCATTATAATAAAGTCGCAATAAGTTTTTGACATCAATATTGGGAATTTTTTGGTTTAGTTAGTCAACTTAAGTTGATGTAATTATCCTTGTAAAAGGATAATTCTATTTTAATTGTTTGGATAACAATTGTTGCTTAGTATTTTTGTTCTAAATGTATTTTATGTTTCATTATTTTTTTTTTGTAGGTGTTATACATCATATGAGCCAAAACGTTGAGACTGAGTTAACACCTCTAGATCCTAAAACTCAAAGAATAAGGAGAGCAATTTAGAGACAAAGAATTGAGAGAAAGAATATGAAAAGAAATGATAGCAATGAACATCACCGAGGTAGTGAAGGACAAGTTTTCTAATAGCTTATTCCTCATCGTACCATGAGAGATTATTGAGGGCCAACTATAATGGATAGTTACTCTGAAAATTGGATGTAACTAATACAAGTGAACTACTTCGAGTTAAAGCCTGGTTTGATTTTCATGATACAACAACATCAGTATGATGAATAAATTTTGGATAATCCAAATAGGGACGTCATGACTTTCTTGGAGTTGTGCAACATGATGAAAATAAATAGAGTTAGGCTAAATACTATAAGATTAAGAACCTATATCTTTGAGTGACAAGACCTAAAACTATTTCTGGTGCTTATCTAAAGGATCAATTAAGAGTAGAGATAAACTTGAGCAAGTAATCCTAACCATATTATTTTCACTTCAAATCACCTCAAAACTAAGAGCAGATACAAGTTAATTTTGATAAGAGAAACAAAAGACATTATATAATACTTGGGATTATTTCAATACACTTTTGAATAGATGCCCACAACATAGATTTATATTGTATTTCTAACCTCAAACTTTCTATAATGGAATTAGTTACATGATGAGGTACACAGAAGATGCTACCTCAAGTGGTTTCATCATGAACAAATCACATGATGAAGCATAGTATTAGTATTTATATAAAAAACTAATTTACTTCATCATTTAATTTTTTCCTAATAATACTTACCATTTCTCTATAAGTTTTATCATTTTATTTTCAGATATTTATTTGAAGTCTTCATATGATTATGTTTGTTAAGACACATCCATTACAACTAGTCAATGTAAATGGTTAGAACCTCATATATTATTACTTTTATATACCCTTGCATAACATTTTATTCATTCTCCTAATTAGAAAGAGTTAGTTGGTTTTAATTAGAATCACTTTTGAAGGTTATTAAGTATTTAACATTCTTCTGAAAATAAAGTATTAGCTAAAGAAAAATCATATACTAATGTCAAATCTAAGATTGCTCCTCTCATTTTATTTATTTATCCAAACTCATATCCTCGATAATCTTTTATAGATTAATCATATTTAAGACATATTTACTTGCTATTAGTATAATTGTTACAAGTCTTTCACTACTCTTGATATTTATAAGCTTATCTTTTACATTTTCATCTATAATTATCTTAATAATATTTTTTATGTTTTTTTTCCCATTTATCAAATCTAATAACTATATCTCTCTTGATTTCATACTCTTTACTTAGTTTATTGTAATAATCATATATTAATATTTCTACACTTTATGATATTAACTAAATCTATGCACATAATATTCAATGACCCAATATTCCAAACATTTATCCTAAACCTACTAACTTGGACTAGCTTTTTTTTTTCTCACCCTCATCCAAGAAAATACGAAAACTTTTATTTTTTTGACACTGCGACAAGTTTACTTTAAAGTAATCTTTAGTATACGCTGCCAAGAGTTCTTAGAGCATCAAGCAACTTCACTCTGATAATGTAGCACATTACTTAAAGAAATTCCAATTATTAGCGCATATTAATAATTTAGGATTCATTATAAATCACTAATAAATTTATTAAGACTAGTTTTCTACATAATACCATTATCCTTTAACTAGGTTTGAAACTAGTTATGCAATCATAACTCATACAAATGGACTAAAAGCATACACACAAATAAACCCACACACACACACACACATACACCCACACACACATACACCCACACCCATACACCCATGCCCACACACACCCACACACACACACACACACATACTCACACACCCCCATATACTTGACACGAAGATACAAAAAGAGAGATGTCCATGGAACTCAATTTGAACACCAGCAAAGAAAAGTCAATATGATCTCATTATTGTAATCAGGTTAGCGCATTCTCGATTTAGGGATGACAATTTGTCTTGTTCCCGTCCCAAATGAGGTGGAATTCCCTACAAAACCAAGTTGACGAGGCAGGGACAAGGCAAAAAAATTTACCTCATTGAGAGGTTGGGATGGGGGTAAGGATTATGATCCCCACCCTATTTAGGATCCATGCATAGGGTTAGGGCAGATTTGGTGAATAATATTAGAGGTGTCAAGTGAGTTGGGTGGCTAGGGCATGGCATGAGGCTTGGCCTGACTGAGTTGTGCCTAGCTTGGAACACCGCGATCCAAAACTATGCATGGACTAGGTCATGCTGACCCAAGGCACGACTCATGTCATTCTGGGCTAGAGGCAGTCGTGCCTCATATTGGGTCAGGCATGACTTGCATGTCTGATCCATTGGCACGGTCCACTAGTATGATGATTGTGACCCGGGACCAAAGATGGGTCACAGGTCACAAAAAACTAGGTAACCAAATTTATGCGACCAGCCTATGATCAGACCAAATTTTTTTATTTAAATGTATCTGTCAGATCCATGTGACATTTTTTTTAATGAAACTCATACCACCATGTTGACTTGGCAGATACCATTGGAACAAAAGTTTCAATAGCTATGACCACAGAGAATTGGGTGAATGCATGCATGTGCTTGATAGCCATAGTAAGCACTCTCACTATCGGGTGCATGCATCCACATTCAATTAAAAAATATTTAAATACCAACTAGATCCTGGCCATAGGAATTAGTCCCAATGACTGGGGTCAAAAATCCAATTGTTATTAGGTTTATGCCAATTTAAATATAAAAAAAATTCAAAAAAATAAAAAAATTATAATTTTTTTAATAATAAAAAAAGCCTATAAATATAGATCAAGTATTTAGAGATTTTCATTTTTAATTTTAAATCTTTATCCTCTCCTCTACTCTTCTCTATTGTTTCTTTCTCTCTCATTCTCAATTTAGAGTTTTTTTTTAATTTTTTTTCTCTTTGAAAGTTGGAAACAAGAATGACAATTTTTTTTACAACAAAAGAAATCACAACTAAGTAACCATAAGTAACAGTTCAAGTTGTGGCAATGATAAAACCTAATGGTATCAGAACGTAGGTATTTTTTTATTTGTTTATAAATATAATAATAACTTTTTTAAATACAAACTAAAAAAATAACTAATTGCTAATAGTAAATACAATAATAATAAAATTAATATCAATTTAGATATGAATAATTATGATAACCCTAAGAAAATGTAAGAGGTCGAAACTATATTTTCTCTTATAATCTCAACCCAAACTCAAATGCATAAAATATAAGAAATGAAAAATTTTCAATTATTTAGACTCACTTTAAGATAAAAAATAAGAATTCTAGAAGTATCGCTAAAGAATTAGCATAGTATGTGTGTGTGTGTGTGTGTGTGTGTGTGTGTGTGTAATTACATGTGGCATGCGCTACCTAAAGAGATATGCTGATTAATACACTAAAAAATATAATGGATTAGATTCTAGAGAAACCCAACTGAGCATGAGTAGTAGGATCTTTGAAGCTGGATCTAATTGTAATTCTTTGACCATATTTATATACTACAATAATTTAGGGAGTGAAGACATGATCAAACTTTTTTTATGATGATCAAAATAATTATAATCATTGATCTTCTGATTAGATTTCTGGAGGATCCTTTGGTAGTCAGTATCATGCAAATCTACTTCTATCCTTATTATTATAGGATTTCTAAGTCCATATATGAGAATGAAATAATATAATTTTTAAAATTAGAAAAATAATTAATAATTAGTAAATATAAAAAATATAGTCAAATGGTGCCCATGGCATCCGATATCTGGACTAATCATGATGATACATCATTTGCATGCCTCATTGTCCACTATATAGATTATACATAAAAACTTAATAAAAAAAATTTAGGATTTCTTGAGATTTTTTATCCTCGTGATAGCCATGTCATATATGAGTGACTGACAAAGATCTTTAGAGATTATAATATTCACAATAAATATTTAATTCATATTTGATATTGTATTTAATAACGGAGTCGAATTAATATGTTTGTTAGGATGATTAGAGATGAGCCATTATGTTAGATTTTTCATGTTAGGTTCATGTGTCATATTATTAACTTAATTGTATAAATAGAAATGGAGATTATTTCCTCTGCATTAGAAAAATTAAGAAACTCACTAAAATATCTTAGAATGATGACTAGTAGACAACATGAGTTTAATAGTCTATATTTTTTTGTGAGCCTAAAAAAGAAGAAATTACAAATAGATATGAGGCATCATTAGAATTACACTTATTTGATATTTGAGTCATATGTTAGATATGAACATGTAATATTCGACAACATCAATAATAAGAGTAACAAAATTATTTTTTTTTATAACTTTGCCTGTGATACAAGAATTTCTTTTTTGAAATTTATAAAATTTCTTTATAACATGATCAATATGTATTCATTTGTATACACTCCCACCACTTGCATTACACTCAGGTGCATATACGATATTAATAACATATTTAGTAAGTTTGGAGGTCACCCTACATCTAGTGTCATGGCCATTAAGATAGAAACCAAGTATTTTTCATACTAGTTCACCATTTTAATTTTTTATTATCTAACTACTTGCATGGTTCCTAGGATTAAGGTAGAAATGGTAGAGAATATGTTGACATACATATCCACGTGCATGAACTAGGGCTACCAACCTGAAAAGTTCATTCATAAAAAAAATTGTCTTATTTACGAACTACGATACTAGATATGATAGTAATTGTAGATAGGCTCTAAGTATAGACATAGATACTATATTCAGAAACAATAACTTTTCCATTCAATTAGCGAGGAAGAAATAATTAGGTGGTCCTTCGAATAAGAGTGAGTTGTCTCAGTACTTAGATACCTATTACTAACTAATTCTATCACATAACAATAACAATAACCATGATATTCTATTATGAAAGAAATTATATGAATCCACATATCTCTTACTTTTTAAGATGATATGAGCTTTACTAACTCCTATAGTATCTAGCATATTATTAGTGTTTACTTTTTTTTGTTACAATCAATGTCATTTAATGTATCATTGAGGCATATACATACATGTTGATGATTTGAATTCAAACACCAATTGGCATTGGTATTGATTTTTGTTTGTTGATGTTATGCTTATTTTATGATTATCTTTTGGTATGATATGATTCAATTTCAATAATATGATTATGATTTAAGATTATATTTTTTTACTATTATAATTAATTACTATTTATCATTTTTTTTCATGTCTATTTCTTGGACCTTCGTTTGAAATAAAATTTGTATTTCATTTTTTTTTCTTTACTTGTAGTGTAACAATTATAGTTTATGTTTATACATTTTTAGTTTTATAGTTATACTTATGCTTTGTTAATGTTATGTATGATGTATGTTGTTCAAGTAATTAGTTATTTTTTCTTTGTTTTATTTATTTTATATTATTATTTCTATATTTCTATGGTAATTGGTCACCGATGTGTGGCAGCGATGGCAGAGGCTGATGGACGGTGCATGTGGTGGCATTGCCCATAAATCGGCATGATCCAGCATGATAGGCACGAGTCTACCAAGAGTCATGCCAATCAGTCCATCTCAGGCTGAGTAGACCAGAAGTCATGTTGTGCTGGGAATGACACAACTCCCATGTTAGGTTGTGCTCGACACGACCAATTTGACACCTCAAATTACATGTATAACACACATTATATATATTGTTAACGATGCATAAGTATAAGACTAAAAATGTATAAATTTAAACTATAACTGTAAGTGCAGTAAAAAATAAAATAAAATTTTTATAATAGACCAATGTCCAAGAGACAGACATAAAATAAAAATGATAAGCAATTAACAATAATAACAAAAAATATATAATCATAATCATAGTATCAAATATGAATCATATCGTATGAAAATAAAATCATAAAATAAATGCATCAATAAATAATAATCAATCCAATGTCAATCGATATCTACATGCAAATCATCATCATTAAACATCTGATTTTATCACAAGTGGTGGCCTCAATATCCTTCAAGTCATGCGAGTCATCATCTTCCAACAACTCCTGTGCTCCCACTTTATCTTGAATGTCTAACCTCAAATCTTCCACTCTATTTGCCCATAATCTTTATCACCTATCTAAAATGACATTGACTGTCATACAAAAATAAATTTTGATGTTATGCTGGATATTAGAGGAGTTAGTAGATCACATATCATCTTAGATAGTATGAAATAGGTGAAATCATATGATTTCTATCAAAGTAAAATATCAAGGTTCTAATGCAAGGAAATAACCTTTATTCATGCTTATACTAATAGATTAATAATGTGACGCATGCACCTAATTTAAAAAATCACACCTAATAGCTCATCTCTAATGGTCCTAACAAACATACTAATAGTGATTTTGTTATTCAATGTATTATCAAATATGATACTAAATATTTTATTATGAATATCATAATTACTAAAGATACTCGTCATGCACTCATATATGGTAGGTTAATCATGAAGATGGAGAATCTCATGAAATCATAAATTTTTTTGTTGAGTTTCCATGTAAATTCTACATAGTGGGAGGTGATATATACAAACGATGTATCGTTGTGACTAGTCTAGATATCGAATATCACATGAATAACTCTACTAAATTTCTTAAATTTATTAATTGTTAATTATTTTTCTAACTTATAATATTTAATTATGTCATTTTGATAAGTGAAATTAGGAATCTTATGATAAGCTGTCTAGAAGTATGTCTACATGATACTGACTACCTTAAAATCCTCTAAAAATCTAATTAGAATATTCATAATCATAATCAATTTGATCATATTTTCTCTCCCTAAATTATTATAGTATAAGAATGGGATTAAAGAAGCCGAACTAGATTTAACTTGAAATACTACACCGCTCATGCTTAGTTAAATTTGTCTTGGATCTAATGTATCATATTTTTTGATGAATTGACCAACATGTCTCTTTATATGGCTTGTGCCACCTATACTCATACATACATACATACAATATATATATATATATATATATTGATAATATCTACATTGTACAGATTCATCATCGACACCCCTAGAATTTCTATTTTTTATTTTTTTAAATTAAGTCTAAACAACCAAGTTTTTGTTTTTTGTTCTTTAGGCAGAGTTTTGGTCGAGGCCATGGGAGAACATGGTTTCCACCTCGGATATTTTTATAGGGTTATCATTATTATTTATATATAAATCAATATTAATTTCAATATCATTATATTTACTATTAATCATTGGTTAATTTTTTAGTTTATGTTTAAAAATAATTACTAATATTTATAAACAACTAAAAAAACTTTAGATTCTAATACCATTAGGAATTAGCAAAATAGGAATTGGAAGCATTATTTCATTCTGATTTCCAACTTTCAAAAGGCGGAGCCATATTCTTAGGCAGACAATCAGTCATATCTTGCCTGGTATGACACGACTTCCATGGTGGATCATGCTTGGCACAACACAGCAACCCCATTGGGCCGTCCAAAATTGAGTTATATTAGCATGGTACATCCTATTTGACACATCTAGGAAAAATGATCCTTGAATCCATGTGCCATGTATGGCTCGTGGAGCCAGATAGATGAGGCAACATGGTAGGGAATGCATTAGCTCACCCTATAACATAAAAATCCCTCCTCGCCCTATAACACAAAAATCCCTCCCCGCCCCACCCCACCAAAAATGGGGGGTGGAGCAAGGCAAGGGTTGGAAAATCCTTGACAATGCGAGACATGGAGAGGGTCACCCCGGCCCCACCCTACTCCATTGCCAATACTTCTATATGACTATGATATTATTTGTGTTATATCTAATATTATCATAATGTTGAACTCTATCTTATATGCTAAAATAAGGGAATAAGAATATGATAATAGTCCATCAATTATCATTTGGAAGTATCTTACATCCACAATTAAAATTTAAATCAATCACATGCAAGAGGAGAAGAAGTGGCAAGAACATTTAGCATTATACAATGTTGTTGTAGTCACAAAGTGAACCTATTAAATCCTCTTCGTGCGTGTTCTTGTTGGATGTCCACATAATGAGATAATGGTCATCTTCTATCTCTAATGATTCTTCATCCATGGATACATGAACCCTCTACAAGGAAATCGTTAATGGATTGTGCATGATAGAACTAGGAAGGAAACCAATGAACAATGACAACTTCCGAACACCCATTTGCTTCATCATGCTTCAATTTTCTCTCTTGGAAAATTTAACAAGACTTTTAAAACTAGAAATTACATCCGAATCCATATAGAGTGAGAAAGTTGAAAGGAATTACATGATGTAGAGATGTTATTGGGATTGAAAACATAAACTATCTCTTGATTTTCAAAGACTAATGCTTCCATCCCATTTCTCCCAAGTACGTTTGTTGTAATTCAAGGGGTGTCCACTCTTCTAGAATAATCATACATGTATCAAAGCCACCGAAGATTAACATCAAAATTGTGAGATTTGACTAGATTATATCTATTCGTCCTCTCGCATGCTAGATCAAGATCCCATAGTCAGAGCAGGTAAGACTCACAACCCATCAACATGATCCTTAGCTGTAATTTTCTAGGAACTTGCAAATATCATACCAAAATATATCTAATATTCCTCAAGATCAAACTCATGTTCTTTAGTTTTGAGCATTCATCCTTTTTTTTCCGAAGAAATCACCATGTTGTTGGCAAATAATATTATATTTGATAAAGCAATGACCTAATGTTATGTGTTTCAATATCAACAAGCATCTAAAGCCAATCTTTCTTGATTAAGCCTATATGACTTCATTTTGCATGATTCCTAGCTTTCCAAATTTGTCACAAGGAATAACTGAAGAATTATAAACAACAATATTACTGGAATTGACTTCTAAATCCAGCAGGTCATCTTCATAAACAAAATTACTGATTATACAAAAGTATGGTCAGATGGCAATTGAAACCTACTGAATTCAATTCCTTTAAAGCAAATTCCATTAGTTCACCATCTTTGGTTCAACTTCTATGATTATCATTTGTCCACAATTATTTTTGGAATTTGCTGGAGATGCATTGCATCATGTCCAAGCCTATAGTTGTAAGGTGGCTACCACATCCTAGTTCCTATGAACTCAAATTGAAACAACAACAAAATTCATGTTACAATTTGAGATTTAAATAAATAAATTTTAAGCTGTACTTTTAAAATTAATTAAACATATTTATATATATGAACTTGCCATTTATAAAGGCATATTATAATTGCATCTTGCACAGTGAATTTACATATTTTCCAAAATTTTCATGGTAAAGATCATACCAAGTTTTTTTTTTTTAATTCATTTTCATTCAATCTAAAATTTATCTTACAGGAGACAATGCCCAAGAAATAAACAGTGCAGTGCACTGCCAGCTGAAATCTGCAACTGAAACCCAAACACAGACGCTGCACAATCCCAAGACATGCTCTTGCACACTAACATAATGGCATTGGCCCAGCATAATCATGTCTTGAGCCCTAACAGGCAAGCAAGGCGCAGCACAAACTCATGCCGTCAACTTGTGCCCAGGCCCACTGATTATTCATGCCATGTAACAGGCTCCCGCACGAGCACCGGGCTGGAGCCCAAGGAAAAGCTGTGCAATGGCACATTTTTGTGGACTTCACCGAGCACAAAACCCATCTAACATATAGCCAACACACAATGACAGACAACCTCAAATTTAAAGTGTGCACACTTCCACCAAAGCAGGGCAGGACAGTTGATCAGAAGATCCGATTTAACTGAAAAAAAACAAGCTGGGACTGGCATCTAATACCTTTAATGATATTCAATGCACCTCACCAACAGACAACCCTACAGTCTGGCCCATGCAGCCCCATCTGTACCAACTTTCGTGAGAACCCAATTAAGCAAAAAAAATAGCAGCTTTGTCTGCGGAAATAGGATGACGAGCGTCGCAAAAAGGCTGTCGCCCCATTTTCCCCTGGTTTTTTTTTTTTTTCTTTGGAGCAATGTCTCGACACTTGAAAAAACAGCACTTTCACTGGATCCTACTTTTTCTCTTGCTTTTCTTTCACGCACAAATTATCTGTTTCAAATCTCTGAACCACTATGATCCTCCAAATTAATTCTTTTTCACTCTTAGAACATATATTTTGGCTTTTGCTCCCATGGGCCATCTCAGCCGTACTATTTTCTTTACCATTCCACGACCATCCTGCTACAAAGCATAAACTAATTAGTTTCTCTAGCCAACAATCCTAATCAAAGTAATTACCCAACCAAATTGAGCAGATGAAATGCTAATTAGTTTAATTTTGGTCATAAATTCAGCATGAAGCCACCCACAACACTGGGTTGTGTTCAGGGAAGGACAATGAATATGTTACTCAAGCTCACTCATATTGAAGTCACATGCTCAACTTATTGAGTCATGCTGCTTGTGAATGTCATTAAAGTAGCCAGGGCTGAAAGAAACTTTGATAAAGGTCAATAGGTCATTTTTGCAACAGAATAATATAAGTTGGCAAAACCTAGTTCATTCACGCCTTTTAAAAACAGCCAAAAAGACAAAAAAAGCACTCATGAAGAGTAAGAAATTGAGTAATTGTAAGGGGATCATATAAACAATAGAAAAATACCTTTTCTAAACTGCCTGGTAAACTGTCAAAAGCATGTTGTGCCTCCAGCGAATTCTGGAATATTGCAGTTATGGAATATTTTATTCCATGGTCCGTGGGTGGCTGGAAAAAAATGGCACAAGTTAAATACCCAATTTTGTACTCAATTTTGTAGTCAGCAGTAAAAAGAGTGCCCAATTCATTGACAGAGACGTGGAAAGAGTGCCCAATTGAATTCACTACAACACACATGTTTCACTTCATCTCGATCAAATGAAACATCAACACCACTTTCATGCTTGATACAGGCAAGAGCAAGTTTCATTACTGCACAGGCATCATCCATGCAATTGTGTGGCACACCTTTCTTTCGGAGTTCAATTCCCAACATGGTCTGTCAGAATAATGCATAATAAAAAAATAATATATACAAAAGAATATTTTGTATCCTCTGATGAAGTTGAGAGATGGTAAGTAACAACATATTTAAGATGCACACCCACTCTTTCGAACAGTTAAAATCTATACATTGCTAGCAAGGATCCCATTGATAACAATAACAAAAGACTACCCTTCATAAACTAATTAACAAAATATTACCTTCAAAAACTAATATCATTTAGTCTCCTCAGTTAGATTAGTGTGCATTTATGATGTAATTAGGCTATGTATGGTTCACAGTTGAGAAACAATGAGATTGAGATCTAGAGTGCACACACAAAACCACACTTCCAGGAAAACATTACATTTTGATGTACTGTCTGGTGTGCACGGAGGAACAAAAGAGCAATTAGTATTTCTCAATTAAATCTAGGCTGCACACACAACTTTATTATTTAAATATATTGAATTGTGCATTGTCTAGTATGCTGAATTATGATATATTTATGCTAGGATTTATAATTACTATATTTACTACAGTTGTATTTCAATTTAGTGTTTACTTCCTTCCTTTAACATCTCTCTTGTTACTCACAATGGTATTAAAGATATATAAAAAATGAATAATATCCTAGTTTTATGAGTATTGTTATCCTATGGGTGTCCAAATCAAACAGCATATCACAATAAGTGAGGCAGTACTGGAGATAATGTCCAGCTCCAGCACTGTGGCTTTTAAATTTCAACTCCTGCATCTCCTCTAACCACACATCTTTACTCCAGTGTTTCCTCTTATTGCCACACAGAGTCCTTTATCCTGCAGCCACACAGAGTCCTTATTCCTGCAACCACAGAGAGCCCTTTATCCTGCAGCCACACAGCATCTCAACTCTAGCATCTCCTCTAAGTACTGCAGAATAATACCACCAACAATCAATTACAGAAATAATGTGTTGGGTTTTGTAGAGCAGACCATGGTGATTGCTCTCTAGCATATGCTGTGAGTGTAGGTGTCCGATGGACCGTGTTGGACTGGCACGAATCATTTCATCAGGCCAAATCAGGACACCATGCAAGGTACTGGGCTGTGAACACACCCCGAGCACCAGAATGACCTAGGCATGACCCATGGCACCTAGGTGTCTAGTGGCTGGTGTCCCACAGCTAGTCAGCCAATGATTTGGAAAGGTGTGGCTGTGTGGAGTGTCATTGTGGCATGTGGGTGAGCAACTTCCCATGGGAAGTGCAGTACTGCAGTAGAGTTGTGAGTTTGTGGCTCTGGCATGTGGCCTTGGGCTTGATCAGTAGCATGCAGGTCATTGTATCGTATTTGTAATTAGATCAGTAGCATGCAGGTCATTGTATCGTTTATGTAATTATATTTATTATAAATTTTAGTTATGTTTTATAGATATCTTAAATAATAAATACCTACAACTACAACTCAAAGAGTTATTTCTAAGTTATACACATAATTTTTATATAAAGTAATTAATTATTCAGACATTTAAAATATTTATAAATTTTGAAAAATTTTGAATATAAAGCAGTTAAGTAATATAGTAAAGAAAGTCGCCTGATATTTAAATTTTCTCTCTATTTCTAATCAAATGACTAAAAACTAAATGTTCTCTATCATATTAAAAACATAGTATTCATTTTACAAATATATTTAAGTGCATAAAACATCAATGTTAAAAACCAAATCAAATTTAAATAAAACTCAAAAAATAATTACATAGGGATGCCCTTAAATAATAGAAAAATAGAATGAGATATCCCACATGTCAAGTACTTTTATTCATCAAATAAAATAAAATAAAATAAAATAATAAAAAAATAAATTATAAATAAATTAGAATTACAATACTCACATATCAAATTGATGCATAAAGATGTAGAATAGCAAGCTTGAAGCACAACAAATTAACTAAGATATTTGAAGAGCTTCATGAAGATATTAATTGGCTGATATATTGTCTGAATATACAATTACAATAGTCATCATGAACATTCTCTCTAGGAAAAATAGTCAATCTTTGATGCTTCTCCCTCTCACAAAAAAAATAAATTAAGATTATATATATCACTTCCAAACTATGATAATAAAAATCAATTAGAAAAGATAGTGAATATTAAATCTTAATACAATTATTTATCTTGTTTTTTTTAGAAAATAAATTTGTCTCCAATAAAAATACAAAAAATTATATCAAATATCTTATCAATTAATATTGATATCCAACTCAAGTTCAAATACAATTATTAGTGTCACATCTAAAAAATCTCAATGATAATAATCATCACAATTTTCTAAACTGTATGTATTTAAACTTGAAACAACTACATATCTTTTACTTTTTTTATAAAATAATATTATCTTCAATAAAAATATAAAACTTTAACGTATATCTCATTTTAATATAAGTTAATGTTTAATTCAAGTCTAAATATTTGTCTAGCTATAAATTATATTTGATCTAATAATTATCAAATATTTAATATTTCATACATGGATTTATTAGTTATATATTTCCTTTATTAGTTAAACATTATAATTGACACATTGATCCAACTGAAAAAAAAAGGAGATAGTTCCCAATACACATAGCTCTAGCTATAAATTACTCTCAAAAACAAAAAAATTATGTTTGATATAATTTTGAGCTTTACACCTATCACCCTGAGACAAAGACGATTATCATCAAATCAAGGCATAATCTCATATAATTGTATGTAACATAAAAAATTATTAGATGATCAATCATCTTAGTATTAAACTCTCATAAATAAATATATTTAAATTCAAAATTATTATAATATCTAATATATTATTATGTATGTAATCACATCTAGCATAGAAATATAAAAAAAATATTACAACTCAATTACTTAGTAAAAAAGTTAATTGAAAGTAAATAATAACTAAACAAAAGTAAAGAAAGAATATATGTCAAAAAAAAATGATTATACACTTGAACCCTTACAATGATATTATTACCAATAACATTTACATCATCATATTCGAAGACCTTGATAAAATAAATAAATAAAAATAAATTATAATAAACTTTAAATGCAAAAATAATGTGACAAAAGAAAAGTCCCAATATTAAAATTATTATGCACTCTAACCCTTGCAATGATATTATTGGTAATAACAATATTAAAAGTTTTAAACTATACAAAAGAAATAAAAAAGAGTATGAACATATATAATAAGAGAATTAGTTCTTAAATTAATGACTGAATAATACAGAATAAGGTGATAAAAAGATATAATCATTAAAATAGAGGTGAATAAAGAGATTAATGACCCAACAAGGCCTGTGACATGACTCAGCTAAACCATTGCAAGGAACCCACGCGAGGCAACTCAACCAAGTTGCATAAGCTTAAACAGTTGAATTTTTTTTAGTTATGCCATGATTTTTTATTTTTAAATTATTTCATAAAATAATAAAAAAAATAATTAAAAAAATATAATAAATAAGAAATATAATATATTACAGCATATAAAAAATAATTTTTACACTTATTATATGAATTATTAAATCATATATTAGATTTCATGTATTGGCAAACTCCCATAAAATAGAAGTCTACAATAGTTAAGATTTATGATGAGCCATAGAATAGAAGATTTGATCACTCATAACTTAAAGCTTATACTAGAAAAGATATACATAAAAATCCTACTTAGGCCATAGATAAATATATTGAGGAATCAAATAATCTTACAGTCATATTCTCTAATTTTAACCTTTGGATTGATCTCTTGAAGGAACAAAAGAACTATTACTTAATACCTAAATTCATAAATTATTTTGTTTCTCATGCTTTCTCCGTCCATTTATTTTGTTTATCATTTATTATTTAACTTCAACAAACTGGGATACTTAAATTCATAATATAATGACTTATATGAAAAATTTTTATTTCACTAATATCATATCGTAGATGATAGATACATCAACTAGGTATGGTATGAAGAAGATTTTTTTTTATTAAAATCTTGGGGAAGACATGTATATAGAGCAATCACCTAAGCCTTACGCAATATAATAAGATATAATTTATAGATTACAAAAAATATTATATAGCTTAAAACAATCACAAAGAATCTAATTTATAAGATTTTTAAAAATATTCATCTTGCTTGATTTACACAAATAATAATAATTTTTTTTTCAACATGATGATTTATGTATTTTGTACATGAATATTATTTTAGTTGGGAGATTAAATATATTAAGAATCACCCAACTCAAAATGTACCATCTATTATAATTCCAAAAAAAAACTTTAATTTATTTTATAAAGAAAAATATGATCTACTCAATAAAAAAAAATCATCTTATCATGAATAAGGTATATTGCTAACACTCTACAAATGTTATTATTTTGAGTTGTTATTTAGCAGATATTTTTATTAATCTAAATATGAATTTCTTATCTAATACAACTCTTTTAATTGATTTTATAACTTATAAAAAAAATTAATTATCTAACTATTAACATATCATATATAATTTATATAATTAATAATATTAGTTATTTCCTAAATTTTTTTCAAAAAGTTTATCCAGATGCTCCACATATCAAAGTATGTAAAAAAGTCTCTACACATTAGAATCTCCTTCAACAATCATAAGTAATTGCAATTAATTAGACATTCAAATTATAATTGGGAATCAACTTTTATCTAATAAATATATAAAAATTTTTATGATTTTTTAGAGATAATTTTGACACCTAAAAAATTAAGAGACATGATTATTTTTATATCGAGTGCAAAAAAAAAAGATTATGATTGCTAACAATCACCTTCAAACTTTTTGGATTCAATACTTGAGCAAGATAGGCATTCAATTTATGATCCCGCAACTATGAAAATCAAAAAGTAAATCATATAACTTTCAATCATGTATTTTATGCATTAACAAAATACATAAAGATTGATAAATTTTTCCTCAAGAAAATATTAAAAATATGATAATTATCACATCTTGTATTTTGACATCAAAGAAGCATGAAAATTCCTAATTTTATTTTCAAGGGTCGTACTTCTATTTGACTTGGAACTATGATATAATATCAATTTGTAGATACAAAAGTATCATGAAATGTATTATGAAGTATTTAGATCAAAATTTCTTGAGGAATACTACCTACTAAATCATTCTAGAATATTTTAAGTTAATCCACAATGATGCTAATAATAAATAAAATATATAATAGGAAGAGTGAACATATCAAAAATAGATGATAATAATTTCAAAAAAGTTACCAAGAATATTATAAAGTGTTAAAATCAAAATCTTGAGGAATACTACCTACCAAATCATTCTAGAATAATTTTAGTTAATCCACAATGATACTAAAAAATAATAAATAAAATCTCTCTAAAATAATATTAAATATTTAACATCATTGGTGTATTATTAATTTTTTCTCACTCTTGTTCAAAGCTCTTAATTTATTGATACATATACTAATATTCATATTATTAATAATTATTTTTTCACAATAATTTTTCTTGTTTTTTAAATACTATGATAGCCAATTAAAATCCTTCAAATATAATTTAACAAAATAGTATTTAGCCTGACTCCTTGTTTCTCACAAGTATTTTGTTTATTCATGATTACTTTATTAGTTTTCTTTTAATATATTATTTTTTCAGTCAACTTAATACTGACTTCTTTTCTTTTACTCATACTTAGTAATAAGATCAAAAAACTCTAATAAAAACTTATAGCATTCTCGACTTAATCTTACATAAATAGCCACATTAATAATATTTTATCAAATTCTTATGAATATTTCTAACCTAAACTGTGAGGTATATCAATTTAAAAATATATCAGACCTTTTTATCTTAGATTTTAGATTAGAATAAGTAATGATTTTTTCTATTTGATATATTTAGATATATGAAGATTATTCATGTTAAATGAATAATATGCATATTTATTTTTTAAAATATTTTAAAAAATAATAAAAAATAGATTTAATAAAAATATTTAAAAAAACTAAAACATATCATCGCATTCAAATAAAATTCAAATAAATTCAGAATTTATTACATATATCATAAAATATAGATTTGATTGTTTGTGACATCACACCCCTATGTAATGAAATTATTGAAAGGAATTATAGGCATAAAGTTAATACAACTCAAATACTTTTATTTGAAAGAAATATTCTAAACTATTTTTTAGAAATATATAATTTAAACCACATATAAATTAATCAATTGGGTATCTTTTGTCCTTTCTCAGTGTGTCATCAATTATTGCATACTTTAAAAAGATTATTTAAGATATCTCCTATAATTTTTTTAAAAAATATTTGTTTTGTTCATATTTATTAATAATAGAATAGTTTGATACTCCAGACTTTGAGATATGTCTTTATTAGATATTTAAGAAAAATTGTTTATTCTATCTACCTCAATTTTTAATAATAATTAATTTATTTCTAATCTTTCCTCACAATGGCATAAATTAACACCCATGACCTTTAGATGAGTCTATAGTTGGATATTTTAAGTATTCAAAGAGAAAACACTTATTTTTTTTAATAAAAACATATAAAATTTTAGCGAATATCAATGCTATCGTATCATTTTTTGAGCATTACTGATTTTCTAATGAACCCAAAAAAAGTAAGAGTCAAAAAATTACATTTAAACCCATTATAATTCTTTTCTTAATAATTTCACTTGGATCTCCAATTAACAAAAAGAGTCACTTGGGAATTACATTTGAATTTGTTGATTCACATTAAGTTAACACTCCTATAGTATTATCTTATCCTATGTACAAAATATTCTGAAATATTTTTAGAAAATATATAATTTAAATCACAGATAAATAAATTAATTGGATATCTTCAATCCTTTCTCAATCTGTGTAATTTCAGATATTGGATACTTGAAAAATATTATTTAATATCTCCTATAATTTTTAAATATATTTATTCTATTCGGGTTTCTTTCCCAATAATATAATAAGTTGATATTCAACTTCGAGATATATCTTTATTGGATACTTAAGAATAATTATTTATTCTATCTCCTAAAATTTTTAAGAATACTTGGTTTGTTCTTGATCTTTCCTTATGATGAGATAAGTTGACATTCGTGATCTTGAGATGTGTTTGTATTCTAATATTAGTTTTCATAAAGCCCACATATTTAAAACAAAAAAAAAAAAAGTGAGTGACAACACTACTGTTTTGGAACATCACTCATCCTCGATAATCTCACTTTAATCTCTAATTAGGTCACCTGAGAACTACATTTGAATTTGATAATTCACATTATATTAACAATCCTATAGAGTTATCATATGTACAAAGTACATATCACATTTATCAAGTTAATACTTGAGTTTAAAAAAAAACAAAAAAAATACAGATTACACAGACAAGAGATGAGCCTATCAAGAATCTAGATAATCTTGTAATCAGTAATTCTGAACTCAATTTTTTGATTACCCTACAAAAGAAACATAGGAGTTCTTCTTAACTTGATTTCATAAATTTTATGGTACTAATATCTTTTTTTTTCATTTATTTATTTTACTATTTTTTTATGGTATTAAAACATTAAAATCTTTTTATGAGATAATATTTCATCTAGCATCAAGGATACATTTCTCATATACTCTAGTAGTCATAAAGATTAACTCAACATGAGTGTAAATATAATATTCTTTGAAGACAAGTACATTAAAACTTGAAGCAAGAGAATGTACTTTCCAACAACATGATGATTAAATAATTTCCTTGTGGAGTTCTTACTCCACATAAAGTAACAACTAGTCATGCTCATGAACCTTGTTGAACTTTATAATTATAAAATAAAAAGAACAATATTACTTAATGAATCATAACATATAACTCACATCCTTATATTAAAAAAATATATACAATTGAGACAATCAATAGGTCGAAAGCTTTGATGAAAAATATAAAAAAAAAATTAAATAAATAAAAACCAAAGACATCCATCAAGTTAGTTCATACATATCTACAAAACTCAACTTAGATGAAATAAATATAAATTGAACATCTTCATGAGTTTCATAAAGATGTTTGTTAACTATCTTATTATCTAAATATATATAATAATAATAATAATAACATTTTAAATTTTTTTCATGAATATAAAATAGTTTACATCTATGTATTTTGTCCACCCATGAATGACTAAATTCAAGATTATGTGTTTGTTGCCTAACAATCACATTAAAGGATGGTCGGAGAAGAAAGTACATATTTACTATTCTTGAGTAGATATCAGATCAAAGCGATGATTATCATCATCACTTTAAACTTTACTTCTATATTAAATCTCAAAGCACTTATGTACCACTTATTTTTTAAGAGAAAATTATCTCTAAAAAAATATAAAATTCTATCGTATATCTCATTTCAATGTATGACGGTGTCCAACTCAAATATAAATATTCAAACTTTTTCTGTTAATAGACCACAAACAAAATAATATTATTGAAAATAAGAATAAATATCAAATTGAAACATTTTAGATATTTTTATTAGAAAAGAGTATCCTGAAACATTTTTTGAAAGAAATGATTTTAATCATTATATATCTTATCAATTATATATCATTTTTTATCATTTCAAATAATATATCTCAAAGGAAGATTATTTAGATTATCTTCTAAAATTTTTGGATATGCTTTATTTTTCTTGAAAAACTTTAGTACTCAAAGATGATACATTTGTTTCACGCTAGAGAGTGATAAAATTTTAGGGAGTACGAATATTTTTTTGCACAACACATTTTTTAAATAAATTAAAAAAATATATAAATTCAAATATTACACATGGATCTATTACATTTTCTCTTTTACCTATAGTAGTGCTTAAACCATTAGCTAGTAAACGATAATTGGAGAAAAGAATGCATATTTACTTTTCTTGAGTAGATAGTATATCAAAGTGATGGCTATCATCATCACTTTGAACTTTGATTCTATGCTAGATTTCAAAACACTACATACCATTTATTTTTTAAGAGAAAATTATTTCTAAAAAAATATAAAATTTTATCATAAACCTCCTTTTAATACATGATGGCATCCAAATCAAATATAAATAATTAATTGAAACATCTCAGACACTCTTACTTGAAAATAAAGATGTCAAACGGGCAAGGTTGCCTCAGGTCAGCCCATTTTTAGTTTCCCAATTGAGCCACCGTGTCATGCCTAGCACAGCCCGATACAGTAATTGTGTCATGTCATGCATAGCATGGCTTGAGAACAACCGGCCTAGCTCATACATAGTTCGAGTCAAGTCGTGCTTGGACTTGCTAGGCTTGTCTAAAAAGTACCTGATTTTTCCATCTAAATTTTAAAAAAATTCAACTTGGTTCTCAAGCAATATTACCATGACGTTGAGCAATGCACATTGGTCGTGCATATCCCAGCATGATGAATGAATTGTATCGGCCCAGCATGGAACAAACCATGCCAAGTGTCAACCGAGCCCATCCCACCGCATGATTCCAAAACATGTCGTGTCAGGCCATGCACTACTAAACCAAGCGATGTCTGGGCTTCCCAGCCTATTTGACACATCTACTTGAAAAGAATATTCTAAAATATTTTTTGAAAGAGATGATGTTAATCACTATCTATCTTATCAATTATATATCATTTTTTATCATTTCTCAATACATACCCTTTCAAATGATGTACCTCAAAAGAAATATATTTAGCTTATATTCAAAAATTTTTGGATATACTTATTTTATCATTGATCACTCTCTAGAATTGGACAAGTTAATAAATAATATCTTAAAATATACTTTTCTTAATATTCTAGCACTCAAAGATGACACATTTATTTCTTGTTAAAGACTAATAGAATTTTAATGAATACAAATATTTTTTTGACTATGAAATATTTTTTAATGAATCCAAAAAGGGTGTTAATTCAAATATTATACATGAATCTATCACCCTTCCTATTTTACTTGTAGTAGTGCTTGAACGATTAGTTAGTAAAGGATAGTAGGAGAAGTGAGTGTATGTTTTCTTTTCATGAGTAGATAGCATAGCTATGAAAGACGCAAGGCACGCCAAGATGCAGAGGTCTCTTGGAGCCTTAAGGTGCAAGTCACCCCCATGGGGTGAGTTTTTTTTATGTAAGGCACACCTTGTTTTACATATATATTTTTAAAAATATAATTAAATATACTAATCCAAAAATATTCATACACATCTTCACTTGCCTATTGCACATTGCCCCTCACCCCTCTCCCTGTAGCTCATCAAGGAGCTCAACGAAGAGCACCTGGAGTTCGACAAGGAGCTCCATGGAGTTCAACCAAGAGTTCCATGGAGCTTCTGGTCAAGCTCCATGGTGCATCTGGTTGAGCTCCGTGGAACTCCTGGAGCTCAATCACGAGCTCCATTCAACTCCTCATCGAGCTCCATGGAGCTCCATCGAGCTCATGGTCGAGCTCCATGGAGCTCGTCGAGCTTATAGGGCTCGATAAATGGACACCTACAGAGAGGCATGCCTATGAAGAGCTTCGGGCCTAAGGGAAAGTGCGTGCCTTTTCTACTTTTCTTGCACCTGTGTGAACGAGCCTCGCTTCGACAAGACATGGCACCATGTATGCACTTCGCTTGTGCCTGAACCTAGGCGCTCCTACGTAGAGGCGTCAACCGGGCCGGGTCGGCGCATCCCGGCCCGAGGCATGGCACGATTCGGGCGTGCCTGGGCCGGCTCGGCACTGAAATTTCCCATGCCCGGGTTCGTGTTATGCCGTGTTGTGCCGAGGCTAACCGGGCCTCATGTCGTGCTTTGCCTTGCACGGTACCGTGGCCTATTGACACGGCATCGTGCCAAAACCAAATTTTTTAAAAAAATTAGGATTGTGGGGGCGTCGAACCCCAATTTTTTTAAAAAAAAATTAGGATTTCGGGCGCGCACAAATCCTAATTTTTTTTAAATTAGGGTTTCGGCATGCCGAAATCCTAATTTTTTTTAATTTAGGATTTTCCCCGACTGGGCCGAACCCAACGGATCGTGCCGTGGGCCCGTGCTAGGCTGAACTCCACAAAACCATGCCGGGCCAGGCACGGCACGGTACAGTAACCGTGTTGTGCCTGACCCGACACGAAAACATGGTCAGGCCTGAAAAAAATGAGCCAGCCCAGCCCATCACGTACCGTTTGAAACCTATACTCCTACGGCATGCCTTTCACACCTATGGAAGATAGCATATCAAAGAAATGACTATCATCATCACTTTAAACCTTACTTCTATACAAGATCTCAAAGCATCTACATACCTCTTACTTTTTCAGAGACTTTCTCTGTTGTCCAACTTAAACAAAAAATTATATCATAAATTTTCTTTTAATACATAATGGTGTCCAACTCAAATATAAATATTCAGACTTTCTCTATTGGTAGACCTCAACAGAATAATATTATCAAAAAATAAGAATAAATATTTAATTAAAACATTTAAGACATTATTATTTAAAAAGAATATCCTAAAATATTTTTTGAGAGAAATAAATTTAATCACAATATATCTTATCAATCAAATGTCATTTTCTATAAATTATCAATACATATCATTTCAGATGATGTATCTAGAGGTATCAAATAAGCTGGGCCCGTGCTCGTGCCCATGCCGGGCACAGCCTCGACACGAGTAGTGTCATGCTAGGCCGAATGTTTTTGGCCAGTGCCGTGCCAGGAACGGCACGACAGCCCTAAGAATCAAGCGACGCCCGACAAAGGATGATGCGCATACACCCGATGACCGAGGCTCGGCATGCCTGACAAGCGACAGAAGCGCAGCAACGCGATGCTGAAACCCTAAGATTTTAATTTTTTATTTGCCTGGCCTGACACGACACAAATCAGGCCGAATCAGGCCAAACTCAGCATATTTCAGAATGTGGGCCTGTGCCAGGCATGCCCTCCCAAGAATCGTGTCGTTCCTGGCACGTCACAACCACACGGTTGGGCCTGAAAAAACCAGGCCTGGCTGGCCCAGCCCGGCCAAGCACAATTGACATCTCTAGATGTATCTTAAAGGACGGTTATTTAACTTATATTTTTAAAATTTATTAATATATTTATTATATCATTGATCACTTTTTTAAATGAGATAAATTAATACTTAGAGTTCAAAAATATACTTTTCAAGAAAACTCTAATACCCAAAGGCCAAATATAATATATTTATTTCTTGCCAGAGACTGATACAATTTTAGTGAGTACGAATATTTTTTTTAACTAAGACACATTTTTTAATAAATCCATATAGGATGTGAATTTAAATATTACACTTAAATCTATTACCCTTCCTCTATTACCTAAAGTAGTGCTTGAACCATTGGTTAGTAAAGGATAGCTAGAGAAAAGAGTGCATATTTACTTTTCTTGAGTAGATAGCGCATCAAAGTAATGAATATCATCATCACTTTTAACTTTACTTCTAGATTAGATCTAAACACCTACATACCTCTAATTTTTTTAAGAGAAAATTATCTCCAAAAAAAAATGAAAATCATATCATATATCTTATTTCAAAGCATGATGGTGTTCAACTCAAATATAAATAATCATACTTTCTCAGTTGGTAGACCCCAACAAAATAATATTATTAAAAATAAGAATAAATATTTAATTAAGACATCTCATACATTATTACTTAAAAAGAGTATCCTAGAATATTTAAAAAAAAAAGATGTTAATCACTATCAATATTATCAATCATGTCATTTTTAATCATTTTTCAATGCATACCCTTCAAATAATATATCACAGGAGAATGTTAATTAGCTTGTCATCTAAAATTTTTGGATGTATTTATTTTATCTTTATTCACTTTCTAAAATGAAATAAGTTAATAAGGTAGATTCTTAAAATATATTTTTTTTAAAAACTTTAGTACCCAAACATGGTTAGGTATAAAATAGGCCATGTAGTGCCAGCAAGGCCTGATTTTGGGGGGCCCAATCAGGCCACCGTGCCGTGCCTAGCACGGCACGGCTATAATTTAGTTGGTATGGCATGGCCTGCCAGCTTGAATCTGGCCAAATTCATCCTAGGTCATGCCAGGTCATGTTGAGTCGGGCTGGTTCGGGCCTAATTTTCCAACTTAGCCTAGCCCTAGCATTGTTAAGTGCCTAGGTCCTAGAACTTTGAGTTCGAATCCAAGATTGACTCGCAAAGTCACCCTCATGACTCGACTTACTATCTCGATCACAAAATTATGAAAATGAAATGTGAATAAACTATTTTATAATTTTTTTTACAGATTTCATATTTTAAGTTAATATTTATAAGTTGAGAATATAATATTATATTACATTATATTATTATTTATTTCATATAATGACAAATGATAAATTATAAAAAATGTCAAAAAAACATATCAATTCTTCATTCATCATTCAATACAAAAATAAATAAAATAACATAATATCATAACTCATAAATCATAACATAAAATAAATATTATCGATTTTAATTCATATATCATAATAATAATAATATAAGCAGCAAGCTTAGCTGTCTCAATCTCAATGTGAGCTGATAAAAATATGTAATTGATCAACTCTATCGTCTTCGCTTAAGTGCTTGATAGTATCACTAGCAGTGGGCTCAACCTCTTTAGAGTCTCATGAGTAATCAACTATCAGCAACTCTTCTACTCTTGTTTCAGCATTATCATAAATGTTCAATCTTGAATCCTCTTAATCCTTCAAGCTTACTAGTGTGTCAAAGATATCTGACTGTAGTTTTGATCTCCTATCCAAAATTATATTGATTACAACAACAAAAAATAAACTCTGATACTATACTTGATATTTGAAGAGTCAGTAGATCCTATGCAATCTTAGACAGCATGAAATAGGTGGACTCATGATTTTTATAATTATAAAATATCAAGATTTTTATTATCATTATGTGATAGGATTGAGTAGTAATCAGTGTATAAGTACCAAGATAACTCGTTCCTATTCGACGGTCCACCCCATTATTTCACCCTCGCTAAATGAATGAAGAAGTAATCATCTTCGAATAAAATATTCATATTCGTACTCAGAGTCTAATTATAACTACTATTATACCAAATATCATAATATGTAAGAAACTTAGTCAATTTCTCGTGAAAACTCATTAAGATAAATTTCTAATTCATGCAGAAAAATATTTGACAAGATATTCTTTATCCCTTCCACTTTAACTCTAAGATCCATGTAGACATTCAGACAAAAAAAATAGAATGATAAATCAGTACTTTAAGTACTTAGTTTTTATCTCAATTATCATGTCATTAAATATTGAGTCATCTCTAAACTTCATGAACACGCTACTAATATTGCATATGCACATAAATGTAATACAAGCCATAATAGTATAAACTAATGAATACATATTTGAAATATCATCAAAAATTTTTAGAAATTTCATAAATAAAATTCGTAAATATCAATCAGTATCCTCAATAATAAATTTCTTACTTTTACTATTAATATAGTCAGATATCACGTATTAATATCCAACACAATACTCTAACTTCAGGTATATATAATTCCAACGATGTCTCACATTTATTTAAATTTTTTTTTTAATCCATAGACAAACAAATACTACCAAACTCCTATTATTTACTAAGTATCTAAAGATAATTTAGTGAATTACATATTTTTTTTAAAGTAACAGAAATAATTTTTATTCTCATTTGTACTATGAGATTAATAATATTACATATGCATCTAAGATAAAAAATCTCTTATAATGATCATTTTTATTGATCATAATAAACATGTTAATGTCTACTTCATTGTTAGATACAAAATCAAATATAAAACTATATATTTTATTTTAAATTATTATATTCTCTAAAAATTTTTATCATGTACTCATATATAACCGGGTCATCATGAGGATTAAAAATCTCAAAAAATCCTAAATTTTTTTATTTAGTATTTTTTTAAAATCTACATAGTGAGTGGTGAGATATACATAAGATGTATCATCTCGACTAGTCCAGATATCGGGCGTCATGAATACCAAACCACTGTATTCTCTAAATTTTTTATTTATTATGTTTTTTAACTTATAGTATTTTAATATATCGTTTCTATATGTGAACCTAGGCATCTTACGATAAGCATGTTACAAATAAGTCTAAATGATAATATCTTTGGATCCTCTGAAAGTCTAATTGAAAGATTCATCATAATAATCAGTTTCGTCAAATTTCTCTATATAACTCGTTACAGTATGTGAAGAGGTTAGCTTAAAAATTGAACTAGATTCAACTTAAAAGACCTCGTCGCTCAATTAGGTTTGCTTAGGATTTAATACACCATATTTTTTTGTGTATTGTTCGGCATGTCTATTTAAGTGTAAAGTCTCACATGCACTCCTATAAGTTAATATTTTCGTACAATATTGGCACTTTATCAATTCTTCATCAACACCCCCCTAACATTTTTAATTTATACTATGTTAAAATGAGTCCAAACTATTTTTTTTTTATTTTTTAAACGTTTGGACCAAGATTATGAGAGAAAATATGATTTTGATCTCAAACTTTTCCATGGGCCTAGGGTTAATGTTAATATCATTCTCATTATTAATTTTTTACTATTTATCATCTAAGAAGTACAGACACGAAGACGGACACAAGAATACGACATGACAGGATATGGAGACACAGTAAATTTCAAAAAATTAAGATACGAATACAATTAAGACACGACATAATTAAATAAAATAAAAATAAAATTTATAATTATCTTTATAAATATTATGTATTTTATAAAATAAAATAAAATAAAATATTTTATTTTATAAAATAAAAATATATTTATAATTATCTTTATAAATATTATTATTTTATATACATTAAAATAATAAAAATTATTATTTCTATAAAATAAAATAATTATCTTTGTCAAAATTCTCCCCCCCCCCCTCCCTTACTGAATCGAAATTACCTCCCCTACAGAATAAGTAGCACCTCCCCTACATAATCAAAGTCGCCTCCCCTACAAAATCAAAATCACCTCCCCTACAGAATCAAAATCACCTCCCCTACAAAATCAAAATCACCTCTCCTACAGAATCAAAATCGTCTCCCATACAGAATCGAAATCGCCTCCCCTACAAAATCGAAATTGCCTCCCCAATAGAATCGCTGCCCCCCCCCCCCCCCCCCCCCCCAGAATCACCTCCCCACAGAATCGCCTCTCCTCCCCACACACATAGAATCGATAGTATAGTAGCCCCCCACGATATACTAACATTGTCGTCATCACCATTGTTGTCACCTATCGACAACTTCTTTGCTGACAATGACATTGTATAAACCATGTCACATGTTCAGGCGTGTCTGAGTCGTGTCCGACAGATTCTAAATTCAATTGATGCATCCATACCATTGTCGTATTCATGCTTCTTTGTTTATCATTTTATATTTTATTAGTTTAATAATTTATAATTATATTCTAAATTCAATTTTTAAATTAAATATTATTGATAATAAATTATTAATAAAAATCAAAATTTAAAAACTAAATAAAATTCAAAAAATAATACTCTTTTTGTCGTTTATGAAATGCCGAAAGCCAATATTCGATGTCAATAGTTCGCACCTGAGTCCCAAGACCGAGAGGAAAGCCAAAAGCCAAAGCGAGCCAAACTCCAAGAGGAGAGAGTCAGAGAGACAAGATGAGAAATAGAGAGAAAGTGAGAGAAAGTGAGAGAGAAAGAAAAAGAAATTAAGAAAGATAAAAAAAGAGAGTGGGAATATGATTATAGAAATTAAATAATAGGATAGAGAAAGAGAGAAGAGTAATGTTAGATTTAAGAAGTAATATTGAGAGAAATGGGGAGAGAATATAATAGATAAGAAAAAATTATTTAAAAAAAATAATTTTTATTTTGAATTTTTTATATTTTTTTATCAATTTTTTAGGATTGAAACTCGACATCCATCAGATTTCTACCCTAGCCGTTGGAGATGCATCCAACAACTGAATGAATCCTGATTTAAATTTTTTTTTTTAGATCATTGGGGTTGGGTCGGTTCAACCTTGACAGTATTCTTAGATACCCTATTGACAATATTCTTAAATACCAACTAATGGAGATGCCTAATGAGCATCTTGGGCACCAGGTCAACTCTTTTCACACATAATTTCAAGTTGATAAAATATAAATATTATGATTTTCTTATTATTTAGTTTTATTTTTTTGATTTTTAATGAGATTGGCTACCATGTGAGTTGATAAAATATAAGTAATATGCCTTATTATTTTATTTTATTTTATATTTTTAATGAGATCAGCAAACATGTGAGTTGATAAAATATAAGTATTATACTTTTATATATTATATAATAACAAATGATATGTTGATTTTTATATAAGTTTTATTATATTATTTTAGTTTATGTATGTTAAATTTATCATAACATCAAAGAACATTATATATGTGGGCATGTTTTCTAACTCTTGCAATTTTTATTCAATTTTTTCTTTTTTTATTTTTGACCAAAGCATCTGACCCGTGAACTATCCTAATCACATTTTCAAATAATAAGTTGGTTAATTCTATATTATTTATTATCAAGTATTATTATTTTTATTTTTAGTTTGTTACAATTTACATGGCATCAAAGTGAAGCACATGCAAATATCTAACAATCTATCAAAAAAAGATGCACATGCATACAATCTATCAAAAAAATGCACTCAGGCACACTGATTCTTGTAAAGACACATACAAAAGCTCAAAAGCACACACACGTGCAGAGGAGCAAATAGTGAATTACATGGTGGACAGCATGGTGACAACAATGATAATAATAGTTGTGACAATTTACTTCTTCATGGGAAGAAACCCTAATTAGTGGTTGATAGTTTATTAATAATAATAATAAAATAGTTGGTGTAATTTTTTTATTTTTTGAGGAATTAGTATAGATTATCAGAGAAAAGATAGATGAAAAAAAAAATTAATCTAGTATACTCATTATAGAAAAATAGATCACCCAAGAAATAATTATTTGATATTATTTTGAAAAAAAAAAATAATATTATGCAATAATGAGAGAGACATAATGAATATCAAAACCATTCAAGAAGTCTTACATATTTCATCTATCATTATACTTACTAAAAATATATATATATATAATTCCTCTATAAGGGAGCAATATATCATTCATTTTCTTTCAAATATCACTGGTAGTTTTACTAATAGTCTCACTTTAAACTATGTAATTATCTATGCATGAATAAAAATTTATATTATTGTTGATCATATCATAAGTCATGTTATTTTCTCATCCTGATTAATTCAAGTCTGATTTATAATTTTTCTTTCAATAATATTTATTTGAGGATAAGGAGACATTGAAAAAAAAAACTCCAATTGAAAGTAAGTAGAATGGATTATATATTCTCTTTAAAACAAGTAAGATCTCCCTCATTAAATGAATCCTCTCCAACTTTCTGGAATAAGAATATCACGATAATAATATCCTTCAAACCTTGTATTAAAGTAGAAACCTTAAGCAATAAATACAACATTCTTATTGAATTATATGTGAGAACTTTCAACATGTTAGCTGTTCCAATTCAATCAACTAATTATATAAGATTTTCACTTTTTTACAACTAATTAACATAATTCTTTCTTATAAATTTTAGAAGTGAATGAAAAGTACTTAAAAAAAATATTCCCAAATTTTCTAATATACTTTTAAAAAACATTTTAAAAAGATTACAATTCATAACTTATGAACTAAATATTTAGAAATCATATTAAGGCACCACGGCACACCTTCCCATGCCAATAGCTAGCTATGCATTATCTTATGACTACATCTAGACGAATCATTTAAAATGATGTTTACAACAACTTGACACATTCAAATCAAATTGTTCAATCCATCATCATCTTAGCCTATAGTACCCATAGTAAACAAATCATATTTAGGATGTTAATTGAAGCCTTGATTTACCATAACTAGCCTTTAACAAACAATGTTTTCCCCAATCACCTGGCCAAGCGCCTACCAAGGCTTCACTCTGATTCAAAATCATATGAAGTGCAACACACACCAAATATTTTCAATTTGTAGTGGCTACCTTGCACAAACCATTCAAAGAAGGAAAAGAGCCAACTGGACCCATGAAAATGAATGAGGTATCAATCACCCTTGAATGGTCAAACTTGAGAACTGACAAGAACCAATGAATTAAAAACAAGAACCTAATATTAGCATAAACTCAAAGAAGAAATTCAATAACATATAGATGACACTGAAACTGGGTAAATTTTTACATACCTTGCAAGTCATTATACAAACTGTGGCCCACCAAGATAGTTTCCTTATGCACTAGCTTTTTCACAGATTTCTGCACAAAAGAACTAAGTAGAGTCAGACAAGGAAAGAACAATAATTAGAGGTATAAAAATAGGCTGTCAGCCTAGGCTAGCAGCCAGACAAGGCAACTGGAAAGAAACCTATTACCTGGATATCTTCCAGCGTACAAAACACTCCATCCAGATCTTCGGCAGTAATACCAGTAATTTCAGTTCTATAATCTGTGACTGGTTTACATGGATTCACTAGTTCATCAAGTCTGACCTAATATCCCAAAAAAATCAATCATATTTTAAATCTCCAATCAGCTAATCATAGTACAACTAAGTGTTATAAATGCTTACTGAAGCTAAATAAAGATGATCATAGAGATGGTTTATTTAAACCTGTAAGTTGTGATCCACGATGCAAACCTTCACCAAGGCATCAGTTCCATCATCACAAAGAACCATCTCACAATTGACAGCAAGCATGTGGCTTGAACACAACTTTGTTTTATTAAGATCTTTAGTTGTCACCCATTCCTGTCATACAGGCATCTTCAATAACTATTTCTTAAAACAAGAACAAGTAATTATTGCAGTTTAGAAAGGTAAAACAAAATCAAAATTCATATTTTTATAGATAAGATATATTAATTAGATGTTTGGTAGGTTGTAGGTACCATCAAAGTTGCAAATTTCCTGAAATAAATAAAGGCTCAGGCACACATAGAGGTATCAAGTGGGCAGGGCGGCCGAGCACTGGTCGACTGAGCCGTGTCTGGCCCAGCACAGCACAGTCCAAAACAATGCATGGACCCGGATCGTGCTGGTCCGAGGCACAGCTCATGCCGTGCTGGCCAGGGGATGTTGTGCATCGTGCCGGGCTAGGTACGACTATGGTTTCTGGCCCATTGGTACAGTCCACCAGCATGGTTAACATGACCCGGGACTACATACTGAGAAGTGGGCACAGTCCATTTGGCCCATGCTGGCCCCGCCTGATCCATTTTAAAATATATATATTTTTTAACTCTGCCCCACCTGGTACAAGTGGTGAGTTTTTTTTTATTTGCTCATCACATGATTAGCTGTGCACGTCCGTGTGGCACAACACATTTGACACCTCTAGGAACACACAATCACACAGAGAGGAATTGTATCTTGGTCAAAAGGGCAAGGTGTAGCCTCAAATAACACAGAAAAATATGTATATATGCAAAAATATAAGCTAATGAATAATTTTATATAGAATAGCTATCATAATTAAAATTAGTAATCAATTAAATTTTTAAATTAAACTAATTACAATCCAAGCATAAATGAATCCACTAACTAAAGTATGTATGACAAAAAGAATAAAAAAGTACTTACAATATAATACTCACCATTATTTTTAAGTACAAAATCACAATATGCTATATTTTCTTATAAGTGAGGTGAAGCACTAGTCTCAAAATTGCATCCAACTTTTGACACGAATTAATAAATAATTAAATAAAGCAAAATGTAAAAATAATAAAAACATGAAAATTTAATGAAAAATAAAATTAAGCACATTTTTAAAATAATTAAGACAAGTGATGAGTCATATAAATTTTAGTTCTTAAACAATATGATATTCAAATAAATTTTACTTGTTATATTTTATTTACTCATATTAATTTGTTTTTTTTTTGGTGATCAATCTGTTCTTTTACATTGTTTATTAACTTGATGATTTAAATATTTTTTAAATTTAACTGTATGATCTACCTAAATAATTTCTAATTCTTTTTCTTTAAATTTTATAACAGTGAAATTTTCTAGACAATTATCTATATATGTGTGTCTCTACTATGATATTCTTATAAATATCATAATCTAACAATTGCATTAAAATATTTAGTTGTAAAATTAATAAAAATTATAATTACATAATATTTATTTCTTCATCTTCTATCTCATTAAACTAAAATTAATTTTATTGTCCAGATTTTTTAATCTCATAGTTTGTTTTGAATTATAAATATTAAATATCAAAAATAATAATATTTTGAAATTTTAACATCAATCTTGATGTATATGTAATTTATTTTTTGATAATCTGTTTGTATAACCAAATATTTCTGTTTTAATATTTTCATGTAAATGTATAAAATAAAATATTAAGAGACCAGGAATGCAGTAGTAGCACAATAATGAAGATCTCGCTGTCCGGTCAACGGACCAAAATTTTTGAAGCATAGTCTGACACATCTCATGATCGACCCATTCCGATTAAATGAACTGAAAAAATTTTTATTATAAAATATTTTATAATTTTTAATTTTGGGTTGTTGTTTTTTGAACATGGGAACTGTTCATCGATTTCTCTCTCTCGCGATTTATCATGACTGTTTTGCGTTTTACATAATGTAGGATGTTTTGTTGGTTTAATCTGTAACGCATAAATATTTTTTGATAAATATAGCCAGTCATACTGAGTGACTAGCGAACCACGTTATTTCTGGTATTCTATTTCTTATTTTTTAATTCTGCCATGATTGAAGTGCTGAATTGGATATATATTATTTATTTTTTTGTTGTTCTTGTTATCTTTTGTATCTTAATATCACAATCGTAGAAGCATAATTGCCTAACAAATCTCAATTGAATTATCTTTTTTTCACAAATCTATATGGTTACAAATTAAATATTGTGTTTTCAATAAACTAATTATAAAACTATTAGTATCTAATATCTCATATTATCAATGAAATCTTCTACCTAAATAATCACTAGTTTTATCTAATTAATATAATATCAACTACATGTAATATTCACCTAGAGGTGCCAAACTGGTCGGGCGGACCCAGACTTGACCCAGACTTTACCTAAATAATCTTCTACCTACATGTAATATTATTAAACTACATATTATCAATGAAATCTATATGCTTGGCCCGGCATGGCATGGTTTGAAATCATGCCTCGGGCTGAGTCAGACCTCCCTTGGCATGGATCATGACATGCCGGGCTTAGCACGGCTCATGTGTCTGGCCCTATGGCACAGTAAACCAGCTTGATGACTAAGGTGAAGATAGGCCGAGCAGCCCAGGCTTGGCCCGAAGCATAGCCCGACTCACCCATGGCTAGCCCAACACAGCACAGTTAAGACTCATGCCCGTGTCGTGCCATACCTGTAAATCATAATGCCATCTGGATTAGTCATGATGATATATCTTATGCATGTCTTACTACCCACTATGTAGACTTAAAATAAATACTAAATAAAAAAAATATTAGGATTCTTAAAGATTTTTCATCCTCATGATGGTCTGCTCATTTATGAGTAAATGATAAAAATCTTTAGAGAATATAATATTTAAAATAAAATATATAATATCACATTTGATAATATATCTAATAATGAAGAAGTCATTAACATGTTTTTTAAGACTAATTGAAATGAACCATTAAAACAGATTTTTCACGTTAGAAATATATGACACATCATTAACCTCATAGTATAAACAAAAATAAAAATTAATTCTCTCACTTTAGAAAGAATATGTAACTCACTAAAATTTCTTCGTATGCCTCACAAACAATAAGAGTTGATAGTCTATATTTGAATACGAGTCTAAAAAAGAAAAAAATTTCAATTAGATGTAAGACGTCATTGAAATTACATATACATTATCTTGAAATTATATATCGGACATGAACACGTAATATCCAACTGCGTTAATAATAAAAGTGATAAATTTAGTGCATGAAGCTAGAAGACCAACCTAGAGAGTTCATTCATGAGAAGTTAACTAAGCTCTTTATATACTACGATACTATGTATGATAATAATAATAATAGTGAGACTACGAGTACAGACATGGATAGCATATTCAAAAATAATAATTTTTTCATTCAGATAGCGAGGAAAAAATAACGAGGTGGACCGTCGAATAAAAATGAATTATCTCAGTACTTAGATACCGATTACTACTCAATCATATCATATTCCGATAATAAGAATCAAAATATTTTATTGTGATAAAAATTATATAAATCTACCTATCTAGTGCTATCTAAGATAACACGGGATCTACGAACTCCTCCAGTATCAAGCATAGAATCAGAATTTTTTTTTCTATTGTAGTGAATGACATTTCAAATAAAAGATCGAGATTATGATCAAATATTATTGAGGCATTAGCATGCATGAAGAATTAGGAGTAATCAAACTTAGGCATACAAAATCATGCTTGAACAACAGCAAAAACAGAGGCGTTGGTTGTTAATGATGATTCATAGGAAATTAATATTGATAACGATTGATGATTAATATAAGATTGAAGCATTGATAATTAAGTTGAGCACATAAGTCTATTTTATTGCTTATGATCTACTATTTGATACTATTATCATCATTGATTATATACTAACGAGATTTTAATTTTTTATTTTTATTTATCATTTTTGGATTGTCTTCGTTTATTTTTTTTTATTTTATTTTGAAACTTGATTCAGACACTTATGTTTTTGAAATTTGCATTGATTTGTTGTATTAATATTTTAGTTATATTAATTCAAATAATGTTATTGCTATTGATTCAAAGTCAGACACTTGTTAATTTTAAAATTTTAGTAGTTTATATTTTATTAAATTTAATAATTTTAAAATTAAATAATTAATTAATTATTTTAATTAAAGTATTAATTAATTAAAATTTTTTAATTATTTTGAATTTTGGATTAAAAATTTTGCAAACAGCCCAGACCAAACCCAAACCTAGCCCAAAAGACCAAACCCCACTCCAAACCCAGCACAAACGGGCCAGATTCGACCAATCCAGGCATGACCCAGCACGAAAAAATAAATAGTCATGCCGATGGGCCATGACAGGCCAACTCTACTGAAGTCGTGCATTGCCAAATACTGCACGATTACAATATCATATCGTGCCAGATAGAGCACGGTGACTCGATTGGGCCACCTAAAAGCAGGTTGGGCCAGCACAATCAGCTGGCTTTACACCTTTATAAAGGACCCAGCTGAATTTTTTTTTAATTCAACAAGAAAAACTAGATACGACTCGACCTGACCCGACAAGTCCAAGCACAGCACAACACGACCAGGGTATGAGTCGGACCGTGCCGGGGCGGCACTTATCAAGCTGTGTCTTGCTCAGCACGACACTGTTACTGTACCAAGATGTGTCAAGCACAGCACAGTGGACCAATTGCACAACCAAAAAATGAGTTAAGTTAGCTCGGTCATGCCCATTTGACACCTCTATATTCACCAAAATATATTTTTATAATATCTTACTAACTAATCAAAAATTAAATCAAACAAATCTAATTGTAAAGTAGATTCTTAACCTAATCAAACAAGTTAACACTTGTAATAATACAATCAGACATATCTTAAAATATTAATATAACAAAGTGAAATTTTTATTTTCAAAACACATAGAAAATCAAATCTTTAGGAAATTTTAATGTCATTTTTTAAATACAAAAAAAAACATGATTAAATCTAGTAATGATTTCGAGAAAAGAGAAAATAAGAGAAGAAAAGGAAAAAACAAAATTTTATTTTTTGTTATACAATAAAAAATATTAAGAATATATATGATATGTATTCCCATACAAACAACACTGAAATAAATATATAAATACAACATATAACTCAATTAAAACGTAATCAAATTGGAATAGAAAAATCACAAAAACCAGCTTGGAAAAAAAAACATTTATAATTCTTTAAGCACTTTCATAAAAATATTTATAATTTTCTTAGAACATCTCCAACCACAATCAACAAAATAGTTACTTAAAATATATTTAAATATTCAATTCACTATTTTAGCATACAACTCTTTAAAATTTATTCCAACCAAGCTCAGTAAAATAGATTAATACTTCAACTAAATTTAACTAATTTTTAATAATATAATTAAAAAATACTAAATTACATAACACGAAAATTGTCATAATGAGATAAACTTGCATGCCACGATGCATCAAAGTGCACAAAGAGCACCAAAGCACTTGCATCAACCAAAAACATCTGAAATCAAATTGGCAATGATTCAATTGAATAATAAACATGTAGCATTGACAAATGCAAAGAAGACATGAAAAAAATGGACACAAATGAAAAATGCTCAATCATTCAACATATAAAATATAAAGTAAATAAAAAAAATCAATTAACAAAGCAACAGTGGATCAAGGAGTGTGCATCTCCATAGTGACATGATTATGCAATTGTGCAAACAATTTGTAACAGCCTAGGGAAGCATGCACTACTATGTAGATGTGGGTTCGAGAAACAATTATCCATTTTAATTAAAAACTCAACGCTAGAGCCTATTCAATTTTTGAAATAACAACGTGATCTCTGATATATCAATCAACAGCAAAAAGAAAACTTAGTTCAAGATGAGGCACAGACCTACTGAAGCGTTGAAAAAGAATATCAACGACGCAATCACAACAAACAGGATTACAATTTTTCTCGGCACTCCAGATCCACCCCCTCTATACTTGTGCCGAATGAGGCTCGATGATCCTACGTCGATGTCATAGCCTAGTAAAACCTCGATGTCACTACCGATTTACGAGCAAAATCAAGATAAAGAATGAAGACTTAGTGAAACCCCTTTACGAACCTATTGATGAGCATTAGATTAGATGGAGGCGTATGAGTACCGACGATGAGATGGACAAAGAGGCTGAGAAGTTGTGTGGGTTATTGTTACTGCCAGTATCATGGGAACCAGTGAATTTAGAGAAGACATTAGCGAAGGATTTTGGAAGAAAAGATAAATTTGCAGAGCAAGGAACGCTAGCTAGATTTGTTTATGAAGAAACCGAGGAAGCAAAATCGAAAGCAGGATAGCGAGTGGGTTAGAGTCCTATTTTTCTAATTGCCTCAACAAAATAGTGAAAAAAATATTTTTGACAATCACGTTGGAGATGCTCTTACTAGTAAACACATAATTTAATAGTTATAAATCAATCCAAGATATTCCAATGAATAAAATGATAATTAATCTATACAAAATTTACCTACTCATAAAATATTAGATTGACATCAATCTCTATATCGAATTTGAATAGAATAATATGCTACTTAATTTTATAAGGAATAAGAACACCTCTAAAAAAAATTATGTGATCAAAGTCCTTATGATCACAAGAGCACATCAATTATCTAAGTAGGATCCTACTCAATTATGTCAAAAAATCAGAATGAAATCCAACATGTTAAAAATCTCTTTACATATCTAAAAATCTAAAAAATTACAAGCATAAGAATCTCTCTAAAAATATCTAAAAAATAATTAATTACACTAATAATATAAATAATATTAAATTTGGTCAAGGTTAGGTTTCCTATGATTTTTTGCATCTAGAAAAACTAGGATACCAGAAACCATGAGCATATTTACACTTGAATCAAAAAGGCGAGTTGATTAAAGTACATCTTATCATATTAAAATCAAATAAAATATCTAAAACATATATTCTTCATGAAATAAAAATTATTCAACCTAAATAAGCAACCTCTACACAAAAAGCCACAGGCGCTACCTATTACTTTTCGTGTCGCTAACAAAATAATACTTTTAAAAAATCTATAACAATCAGATTTGGTTTCCAAAATATACTGACGAAAATCCAACACTTACTAGATTTCAATTCATTGAAAAATAAAAAAAAATTAAAAACTAAAAAATATATATTATTTTAATATAAAAAAATTATATATAGAGAATCAAACTTTTTTGAATTTCATTATATTCTCTCATTTTCTTTCTCTTATCCTCTCTTCTGAGTTTAGTCTTCAATGCACAAATAAAATTTTTAAATTTCATTGTTTATTATTTACATTGAAGATTTGAAAGGCCTAATGAATTAAAAAAAAGGATTATGAAAAATAAAATATAAATGCAAGATGTGAGCTTCTACTAAAATTGTGTTGTTGTGGTTATAGTACACACATTTTTTTATTAGTTTTTTATATTTTATTATTAAATAATTTAAAAAATAAAATATAAATAAAAAATTAATAAATAATAAATTTAATAATAACAAATTCTATGTAGATTTAAATTTAGATAATAATCACAAATCAACTAGAGGTGTCAACTGGGCCAGGCCGGCCCGGCACGGGAATTTCCCGTGCCCTGGCTTGTGCCGTGCCGTGCCGAGGCCAACCAGGCCTCGTGCAGTGCCTGGCCCGGCACGATAGCATGCCGAAATCAATTTTATTTTAATTAGGGTTACGGGAAAGCCAACACCCTAATTGTTTTTAAAATTAGGGTTTTGGGTCCGCCCAATTCCTAATTTTTTTTAAAATTAGGATTTCGGGAATATCAAAACACTAATTTTTAAAATTAGGGTTCGACGCGACAGCACGTGCCGAAACCCTAATTTTTTTTAATTTAGGGTTCGGCCCGACCGGGCCGAACCCGACGAACCGTGCCACGGGCCCGTGCCGGGCTGAACCCCCACAAAACCATGTCAAGTCAGGCACGGCACGAAAGCACGGCGGACCTGAAAAAAATGGGTCGGGTCGGCCCGGCATGTCCCATTTGACACCTCGAAAACCAACTAAAAAGTTTGAGACCAAAAATATTTTGTTTCCAATGGCCTCAACTCAAACTCATTTATTTAAAAAATATAAAATTATGCAAAGTCAAATAGTTAATGTTCACTTTAATATAATAAAAAATAAAAATTCTAGAGATATCGAATAAAAATTAACATAATTTATATATTATAAAAAAATATATACATATATAAATACATAAAGCAGTGACCAGCTTAAGAGATATGCATATAAATGGATCATAAAACATGATACATTAAATCACATGTAAATCCAACTAAATAGCAAGATATTTGAAGTTGAATCAAATTCAAATTTATTGACTCACTTCACATACCAGAATAACTACCAAAAAAAAAATACATGACCAAATTGATTATGATCATTAGTCTTATAATTAGATTTATAAAGAATTTTAGGATAGGCAGTATTATACATACTTATGAGTTATTTGATAACACACTTAAAATTTCAAACTATTGAAAATTAAAATTTTCAATAATTTGAAATTTTAAGTGTGTTTGATAAAAAATATTAGGAATTGAAAATTTAAAATTTTAAATAAAAATTCATGAAAAATTTTAATTGCGTAAAAATCTACATAATGTTGAATGCTGAAAATTTGCTAACAAAATTTTTTAAAAAAATTACTATTTTATCCTTTTTTATTTCTTTGCATTTTCTCATTTAAACTACAATTCAGTTTGTGAATTTATCTTCTCATCATCCTTTCTATGTCACCACAAATTCTAACCCTAATCTTCTTACATGATTAATTTATGAGAAAAAAATATTAAATCAACTAGTTATTCATTATTTTTTATTTTTATATTTAAAATTTTTATAGTTTTAATGAATTTAGATTTTATTAGTTATTTTTTAACATTTTTATTTCTTTTTTGGATTTATGATTTATTTATGAATATATTTTTAAGATTTTATTTTTTAAAATAATTAAAAATGGTAGTGAAAAAAAAATTCATTAAAAATTCTGTTTATGTTGAATAATATGTAACATAATCATTATAAAGATTAATATGTAAAATACATCATTTACAGTATTCCGCATTTACAGTTATCAAATAATATATTTATATTCAGCATTTAATTAACAGTAATTTATCCAACAATTTTTCAATACAAATTCAACACTTATAAAATTTAGTCTAATTTTTCAGCAATTAATTTTTTCAGTTTTATCAAACAGGCCCGTACTTTCAATCAGTATATCATAGAATTCCTAAATTCACATAATATTATATTATAAATTAAAAAAAAATAAATAATTAATAAAATAAGAAAATATAAGAGTAATGATCATGACATTCAATATAAAGGTGTCAAATGAGTCAAGCCAGTTCTGGGCCACCCAACCGGGCTACCACACTGTACCCGGCCCAGCACAATTTAGTGGAGGTCAAGCTAGACACATGCTCGCGGCCCAAAATCCACCAGTTTAGGCCCGGTTCAGCCCGATTCGGGTCGGGCAGTAATCCTAATTTTTTAAAAAAATTGGCTATTTGATGACACGCCACCACACAACCGTCACCTTTTAGGGGCTCGGTGAGTCTCGCCCATCGGCATCAACTCATAGTGACCATACTCGATGCGTGGTCACGCATGTCGTGTCCACGTGTCAGGCATTCGTACTGTGCCTGGAACAGCACGCAGGCCAAAATCCCTAGGCCCAGCACGGCACAACTGGTGCTGAAGGCAGACCCGGCATGAGCATAAGAATGACCAAGCACGATCAAACCATGCCGTACTTCGTGCAGGGTCGAGCCAGCTCAGCCCACTTGATACCTCTAATCCAATATCTAATATAGTCATGATGATGCATTATTCATTTCTCACCGTCCACTATATAAATTTAAAATAAAAATTTAATCAAAAAATTTTATGATTTTCATAGACCCTCTATCCAAATGATGGCCCTACTATATATAAGTATATGACAAAAATTTTTATAAAATATGATATTCAAAATAAAATACTAAGTATTACTTTTAATAATATTTTTAATAACATAGTAGTTATTAATATATTTGTTAAAATTATTAAAGAATGATCATTAGATAAAATTTTTAATTTTAAGTATATATATCACATAATTAACAAAAATAATATTGAAAAAAATAAAATTTTAGAAATCTCTATTTGTCAACAAGTCTAAAAAAAATTCCAAATAAATGTTAGATAGCTTTGAAATTATATATGCTTTATGATCAAGTAATGGTTACCATATGTGATATCCAAATATATCAATAATAAGAGTGACAAACTTATTATAAATAATTCAAACTAAATACATGAATTTCTTTTGAAAAAATTTATCAATATTTTAAGACAAAAAATATGTGTTCAACTGTGCACACTCTCACCACGTTCACTGTACTTGGCTCCATGTGTTGCATTGATAGCATGTTCAATAAGTATAAAAAATACCATACATTTAATATCATGATTGTTGACATTAAAACCAAATATTTAAAATACTATTCATCCATTTCAACTCGGCATTGTTTGACTAACTATATAGATCCTAAATTAAAATAAAAGGAATATAAAACATTTCAAAATACATATCTATTTGAACGAATCATGCAGAATAACCTGAAGATTTTATTCGCAAAAAAGTAAATAAGTATGATAGTTATAAAGAGACTGAGTATAGACATTGAATTATATTCAGATATGATAAATTTCAATTCAATTAATTGGGTGTAAACTATAATATGATTTATTGAATAAAAGTAAATTATCTTAGTACTTAGATACCAATTACTATTTCATCCTTTTACATAATAATATGAATTTAAATACTTAAATCAATATATCAAGTGATATCTAAGAAGACATGTGATGTACTAACCCCTTCTGTAACAAGCATAGCATCAAAATCTAATTTTTTTATGACAGTGTCAATATTATTTCAGGATTTGAGATCAAGGCTATGATCAGATATAATAAAAGCACTTGCATGCATAAATAATAGGAAAGATTGGGCATTCAAAATAAAATAAAAAAATTAATAACAGATAATGTCTCATGGTACATCAAAATTAAAGGTATTGAGATCACCATTAACAATATTTTCAAATAATTACATGACAATGATGATCTGCAATTACACTACCATACTACACACAAATTAATGACTCATGCTAATTTGAATTGGTTTTTTTCATATGATAAATTATTTTATTTGTTTTTTTATTTCTACAAATTATGCTTCATGTTATGTTATGTATTATATTAATATTATACTTATTAATTATTTTTTTTCTTGAGTAATTTTTATTTTGCATTTGATCCGCATTAAAAACATTTTTTTGTTATTTTTTTTAATTTAATTCAATTAATTTTATAATATAATATAAATATATAATATATATTGAACATGCATTTTTGCCACTTTAATTATATTAATTTGTTATATAAATATAATATTTTAACTTTTACATAAATATAAATTAAAAAATTTTCAATATTTTAACCACACACATTCAATTCAAGCTGCATGCTTCGATGCCCAACATTGACATGACCCAACCAACACGAAATTGCCCAACATTGACATGACCCAACTAACACGAAATTGCCCAACTATAAGCCAAACTGGCCATGTCAAGGATATAAAAATGGACATCATGTCGTGCCAGCATGGCATGAGATCCATATCATATGAAAAAAATTAATCTAAAATTACACAAATTATCAATTCGTTTCTGTGGTATGATAGTACAGATGAAGATCACAATTATTATCTATGTAACTAAAAGTGTCGCTAATTATGATCTCAATATCTTCAATCTCATTCTCAATGTCTCACAAATCATTATTCGCCAATAACTATTTTGACTTATCATGAATGTCAATCCTCGAATCTTTTCAGTTATTCATATATACATGTGTCTCTACGATATCTAATCACAATCTCAATTTCATATTTAAAATAACATTAGTTACCACAAAAAAAAAATTAACTTAAATATTATACTAGATATCAAAAAGGTCAGTAGAGTACATGTTATTTTAGATAACAAAGAATAGGAGAATTAGTATGATTTTTATCAAATTAAAACATTCAAATTTTTTTTATCATGTAAAATGATAAAATAGTAATCAATATCTAAATACTAAGAAATCTCACACTTATTCGACGAAATATTTTTTTGCTTTATCTAAGTACCACCTACTGATGGCTGGTGGTTGCTTTGAATATCCACTGCAACAAAGTAGGCTTTAGTGGATATCAATATTATAATATTAATACATTAATATTATGTGTATAAAATACAAAAAATATATATATATTTAAATATAAATTAAGCTATAATTATTATTAAAATCAAATATAAAAAATATTTAAAAATATAATCATGTCTCAAAAAATAAAATTAAAGTAAAAAAACTATTAAGAAATATAAATACGTCCAACATTACTTTGTTTGATTTGAGATATCATAGCTTATAACTTCAGTATCATCATATTTATGCATGGCATCATCGACTTGAAGATCATTTACTTAATATTGAAGACTCATCCAATGTTACTTAATCATATTGTGATCCTCATATCTAAAAACAAATTTATAGTTACCAAAAAAATAGATTTCAATGTTAGGTTAATCATAGAATAGATCAGTTAATCATGTATCATTTTATATAACACAAGAAAAAGTAAATTAGTATAAATTATATAAACTCGATATATTTAAAGTTTTTATCACTTTATAATAAAATAAAATAATAATCAATATCTAATATTTTGACAATCCACTCTTATTCAGTGAGCCTCCACACCATTTGACCCTAGTTAACTGAATCAAAAAAGTTATCATATTGAAATAAGCTATCAATCTTCATATTCAAAGACTCGCTAAAACTATTATATTTATTTTTATAATACTTATAAATTATTTAATTTAAAATATATTCATAAATTAATATATATTTGATAATGTTTTCTTTCTTTTGATTTTAACCATATGATCATTCAGGCGGCCAATAAATAGAAATAAAATAAAAAATTAATATTTTATATATTTTGTTTCTATCTCAATATTTATGACACAAAAATCTATGTATTTTCTATATTTATTAAAGAGACTATTTTTATTGCATATAAACCTACATGCAATACATGTGATGAGAATATATACAGGTATATTTATTATATCATAAAGATTTTAAAAAATCTTTAAAATAGATTTCTTATGTCATAGTTTGATTTGTTAATTATTATTTCATTATTTATAATATTAACATAATTAAATATGATATAAATAATCAACACATGAACCACATATAATATATATATAATTTTAATAATATTTACCATCCACTTAAAATATTTTTTTTGTAGGTATACTAAATTACATGGGTAAAAAATTATTATAATCTACTAGTTATATTGATATATTTCAATACAGTTTATATAATGTTCTAATGAGAAAATAAATATTTTTAAGCTGACTTATAATATTAAATTTATTATGTGACACATACATCTAATTTAAAAATTATCATCTAAAGAACTATCTCAAATAATTTTAACATGCATATAAATTACATCATTATTTGAATATTATTTTATTTTGTTAAATATTTTATTTTATATCATATATTCCATAAAAATGCTAAATGCAGTTATATACGTCAAAATTATCATAAGAATAAAGAATTTTACAAACCTCTAATATTTTTTTATTATGTTTGTCCTTAGAATCAATTAAGTAGATAGTGATACATACAAATACATTATCATCATTACTAGTCCAAAAGTCAAACATGACACAGATTATGTTTTAAGGTCGCTAATTACTATTTTTTTTATTTTATAATTTTTTATTATAGTATTTTAATTGATTAACCTAGAGATCTTACGATAAACATGTTGAATATATGTACACATAAAATGAAGTAGTCAATGATCTTCCAAAAATATAATTGAAAGAATCATGTTATCAATAAACTTAATTAAGTTTTTCCTTACAAACTCATGATAATAAATATAACAATTTAATAAACCTAAAATTAATTTAAATTCAAAGACTAACTGCTTATACTCATTTGAGTTTGTATGGGATCCAAAACATCATTATTTTGGTACATTATTTGGCATATCTCCTAATGTATCTAGTACTACTAATACATCTACAAATATATGTTTTTAATAATATATACATTATATAAAATTATTTTTGATATCTCAAAAAAAAATTTATTTTTAAATTATCTTAAAATGAGTTTATATTATAAAATTATTTATTTATTCTTAAGGACAATCCATGACTGAAAGATAACATAATCACAATCCTTTCGATCAGATTGAAATTATTTATGTCTAAGTTTACTTCTTTTTTATAATATTAAGTATTCATTTAGTTTATAGAGTTTTGAGCAGGAGATAATTTTATTTTATTTATATTACAATTGAAAAAAATAACTCAAAAAAAATAATGAGTACTTCCAACCTTTAAAAAAAATTAGATTAAGTATTTCTAATCCAAGGAACAATAAGTCTGTAATCACCATCCATAAAACTCGTCAAATTATTTACTCAATCTTAATTTTCACAAAATTTCTTATTTATATAATATATAATAAAAATTAAAAAAAAAACATTAAAAACTCATTATTATACAACAATAATAATATTTTGAGAGAAAAAAATAAGAGATTACAATTTAAGTGTGACTAGTTACAAATATTAACCTTTTTATAAAAAAAAAATTTAAGATTAAAAAATAATTTCTTTTATTTTTAATAATTTATTTATGACCGAAACCAAATAACTATTAGATTTATGTCATTAGTCATTAAAAGAAATCAAAAGACTTAGAATAAAAAAATTATTTTACAACCCCTTCCAACAACGACAATGATTGGTTATTATGAAATCAGAAGTCAGCCATTGTTACCAACAAAGACCTGAAAATTAAAAAGGGGCATTTGCATTCATGTACCCCACTTATAAATATTATTATAAAATAAGCACATAAATGCACGAGGCTATTTATAAGAATGCCAACATGACAAACACATGTCAGACATGTATGATGCCTATTCATGCTAGTCTTGCCAAAAGCTCAAGGGTTTAGCACAACATGAGGCTCATCTTGCAAATGCCTAGCATTGCATAAATCATGTCACAAGCCAACACAGGGCATGACTAGGCACAACTTTGAACCATGTTGTGTCGTACCTTGGGTCAGGCTCAGGCTCAGGCAACCCAACCCAATTAACACATCTAGTCCAAAAAGTAAGGTTGATTGTTTTTAAACAAAACTTAATGTGAGGAGATAAACTCAAACATATTATGTGGATTTAGAGGTGTCAACCGTGCCTGGGCCGGGCCGGGCCGGCCAGGCACGAGGCACGGTTCAACCGTGCCTGGGCCGGCCCGGCACGTTTTTAAACCGTGCCCGAGCCCGTGCCGTGCCCGGGTTAGGAACAGCTCGTGACGTGCCGTGGCACGGCATGCCAGCACGGGTTCGTCCCGTGCCAGTTCACGCAGGCACGCGTGGGGCGTGGGCGTAAGCCGTGAACCGTGGGCGTGAGCCGTGAGTGCGTGACCCGTCACCTGCCCCAGCCCCCCCAGTAAAAAGACCGTGGGTCGGGTCTGATTGGACCCGACTGCCGAGCCCCGACGGGCTTAGACCCGACCAATCCCAACGGCCAAAAAAAAATTCAAACATTACAGATTTTCAGCCGTTGGATTCGCCTCCAAACGGCTAGGGGGCAGAATCCAATGGTCCTCGTGATTCAGCCCCTTAAAAATATATTAAAAATTCAAAAAATTAATAAAAAAATTTCTTTTTTTATAAAAAAATAATTTCTTTAGCCTATAAATTCTACCCCCCTCCCTATAACATTTATGTTTTTCAAAAACATATCTCCTCTCAAAACTTTCTCTCTCTCACATAAACCGTGTATCTCTCTCTCGGGCCTCGAGATTTTGATTTTGGCTTGGATTTTCGTGAAACTCTACTTGAGTCTTGAACATCAGAGCTTCCTGCGGTGCACCTTGGACGTGACTAACCTCATTGCTTTTACCGGGTAATTTATTTTACGTTTTTATTTACTTTCTCTCTCTAAAGCTTCTCTCTCTAGAAAAACATAGGAAAAAAAACATAAAAAATGACAAATACACCTGACACGTATTTAAATTTGGAAAATAAAAATGTTAGTGTTACACAGACGTCTGCGGCTGCTAAAACTTTGGTTTCTCCAGTCGTCTCAACCCAAAGTTTTAAAAAACAAAAAACTAGGAGGACTTCTGTAGTTTGGACTCATTTTAAAATCATAACACAAGTAAATGTTAGGGGTGAGGAACTTGAAATGGCACAGTGCAAATATTGTATGAGACTTTTAACATGCAAGAGTTTATGTGGGACTGGGCACCTTAAGAGGCATGCCGAATTATGCACCAAAAAACATGAACCCTTAGATCCTAGGCAAACCCAACTTGGCACTACATTTTTTGAGACTGGATCGAGTTCAGTCTCAAAATTTACTCCCTTCGTATACTCCAGCGAGTTGGGTAGGGACGGCATGGCCAGGCTCATCACATTGATGGGTCTTTCGATCAGATTTTCGGAAGATCCGAGAATAGTGCGCATCATGCAGACTTATTTTTAGCATTCCTATCGTAGGATTCCTAGGTCCACATCTAGGAGTGACATACTAAAGATATATAAGTTAGAAAAACAAAAAATAATTAAGGAATTATTTTTTAGTGGAGTGGTGTCCGTGACGTCCGATATATGGACATGTCACGATGATTCTTCTTATGCATGTCTCATGAGTCACTATGTAGATTCTAACTGGACAATCAATAAAAAAATATTAGGATTCACTGAGATTCTTCATCCTCATGATGGCCCGGCCATTTTTGAGTGATGAAAATATTTAGAGAATATAAAATTCAAAATAAAATTTTTAGTGTCACTTTCGATAATGCTTCTAATAATGGAGTAGCGATCAATATGGTTGTTAGGAATATTAAAGACGCACCATTAAGAGTGATCTTTCATGTCAGATGCATGTGTCATGTGATTAACCTGATAGTTCAAGTGGGTATAAAGGTGTGTTCCCCCGCATTAAAAAATATACGCAATGCACTCAAGTATATTCGCACTCCTCGCAGACTACAAGAATTTGGTAATCTCTGTTTGTCTGCGAATCTTAAGAAGAAGAAATTCCAATCGGATGTGAGATATCATTGGAATTACACGTACCTGATGTTGGAATCATGTGTTGGATACGAACACGTGATATCCGACTACATCAATAGTAAGAGTGACGAACTTATTATTGACGACACTGACTGGGCTTCAGGAATTTTATTTATGAAATTCCTGAATATATTTTATGACACGACAAACATGTGTTCGTCGGTTTATATGCCCACCACTTGCATTCCACTCCGGTGCATATGCAACATTAGTAGCATGTTTAGGAAGTATCGAGCTGACCCGACGCTTAGCCATATGGTTGCAGAGATGGATACCAAGTACTTGAAGTACTAGTCCACCATTCCATCTCTTTATTGTCTCGCTGCATGCATGGACCCTAGGACTAAGGTGGAAGGGGTTGAAAACACCCTGACTTTCATTTCCTCGTGCATGAACCTGGAAGAGCCACCTGAAGGGTTCATTCACGAGAAGTTGACAGACCTATTCACATACTACGATACTAGGTATGGTGATGGTGGTGGTAAAATTGTGATTACGGACATTGATACCTTATTCGGAGATGACGATTATTCCATTAACCTAGCGAGGAGGAAACGTAGGGGTGAACCATCACATAGGAGTGAACTGTCTCGGTACTTAGATACTGATTACTGCTCAATCCTATCACATTCTGATAATAAGAATCTTGATTTATTACAGTAATGGAAATCATATGAATCCACCTATCCCGTGCTATCTAGGATGGCACGGGATCTACTGACTCCTCCGGTGTCGAGCGTAGCATCGAAGTCTGCTTTTTCTGTTGCAGCGAACGTGATTTCGAATAGGAGATCGAGATTACGTCCAAATATGGTTGAGGCCTTGACATGTTTGAAGGATTGGGAGGAATCGAGGTTTAGCATCCATGATCGTGCTGAAGTTGGGACTGTGACAGACACTGCAGTCGCATCCACATCCACTACGATGGCGGAGGAGCTGATTGCCGATGATGATGATCCATATGATACTGATCTTGATGTTGCGGCTGATGATTCTCATGATATGCCGCTTGAAGATTGATGATGATCTGCTGTTTTTTTTCGATGTTTTTTTTATTCATGGTATTTATACGCTTTATTTGTACGTTGTGTTGAAACTTATACTTGTTTTGTTCGGACCATCGGTTTCAAATGCATGATTGGAAATTTTTCATTTGTGTAGTTTAATTTTTTTTTTAATTTTAATTTTTCCTAACATAATGTATTAATTTATTTTTTTTACGATTTAAATTTTATTTTAAAAATTAATAACTTTAATTTATAATTAATAAATTATAAATATAAATAAAGCTATACTTAGTTGAATTTGATAAAAAAAATAATTTTCTAAAATTTGTTTTTTTTAATTTTAATTTTTAACATTTTTAAAAAAAATTATATTTAATAATTAATACTCTATACTACACAGTGTAGACAGTAGACTACAGTCACTACACTTAACTTAACATTAAGAAATATAATTTACAATATATAAATTAAAAAAAAAATAATATTTGATTTCAGAATTCAGAGAATCAGATTTTTGCCTCCCGTGACCCGTCCCTTCCCGGTCCCGCGCCCGCCTGCCCGGCCATGCCTCTCTCTCACCCTCAGCGGCTCAGCCAGTCAGCCTATGCGGCTATGCGGCTATGCCGGTATGCCCTGGCGGCTGGCCCCTGGCCTGTATGGCCAGGCCGGGCCCGCCTATATTCAAACCGTGTCGTGCCCAGCACGGCACGGTAGCACGATCGTGCTGGAAAAAAACGGGCCGTGCCGTGCCAGGCCGGCCCGTTTGACACCTCTATGTGGATTACAAAAATAATATTTATTAATGATCAAGATAATTTTAATAGTGAGTACAAATTCATTTTCATGAGTAACATCTCAAAGATAGGAGATATATCATCCATATGTAAAAAATTTATTTCTTTATGTAAGTGATATAAATATTCTCACATACTACACGAAGAATATAATTTTGTCACATATAAAGTATGTGATTGATATTATCACAGAAACTAAACTTTTGGGTTATACTCTAATTAATATTCTAATTGATACATGTACAAATTTTACTTTTTATGTATTATCTCATTCAAAATAATATCGAGTAATAATAAGAAAGTATACATAGAGCAATCATTTATATTTCAAGAAGCACAATCAAACATAACTTGTAAATTGTATAACATATTGTAAGACCTGAAATAATAACTAAAAGCTTGATTTATAAAATTTTTAATAAGTAATCATCATGTTATACAAATATATTACAAGTTTTTCGTTATTTTTTGAAATTCTTATAGCTAGGTGATTTTGATAATTGTGTATGTATATAATATTCTAATTTTAATTTTAAGAGATAATGAGATGAATATTATCAACCTAAAGAATATATTCAATCATAATTTTAAACAAATAATTTAGATAGATTCAGATACTTTCTAGACAACTATGATTTATTTTACAATAAATATCATTTTGGTATAGATAAAATATGCAATTAATATTATTATGAATACTAAACTTTTGTGTTGTATTATAACAAATATTCATATTAATCTATGTACTAATTTTACTTTTGATAAACTATTTCATTTGGAATGAATTAATATCATAATGTAAGAGACCAATGTCTTTCACTCCAATAAGACCAAAAACTAGTACTAAGACTTTCACCAATAATTATTATTGAATATAAATAAGTGTTCACTATAAAAATAAATCCAGATTAAAAAAATATATTTTCTCAAGGTTAAATCTGTAACAAGAAAATCTATTCAAATATATAGTATGAATTACCAAGATATTTTTTCTTAAATAACCAAAATAATATCAAAATGAATTTATATTTCACTATCAACATCTCATATATGATGAATATACAAACTAGATATAAATAATATATTTCTTCATAGTGACCTTCAAAATTAAATATATAAAGTAATCACCTAAATTTCGAGTAGCACAATCAAACATAGTTTAAAAATTATGGAACATGATGTAAAATTTAAAATAAATTGTGAGAACATAGTTTACAAAATTTAAAAAAATAATTATCACATTATTACACTTGTATGTTAAAAATATTTTATTTTTTTGAAAAAATCATAATAGCTAACTTACAAAAAAATCATAAAAATAATTAAAATATCTAACTATATAAGATCAGATATAGAACATGCATTCACCATAATTAATTATTCCATAGAATCTCCTCCAAAAGTTAACTTTGGCACAACTCTTTACATATTAAATATCTAACTATATAAAATTATAGTCACTTTTAATGATCACGAGCATTTGTAATTAATCAAGCACTCGTATTTATTTTGAATACCAACAAGCACTTTAAGGTCATCAAAAGGATATTTTTACTTTTATTAAAGACATCTTTATATCTTAAAAGAATAAGAGGTACACAATTAATTTTAGATTCAAAAAAAGATTTATTTCAGAACAAAAACTATAATCATCTATGAGATATTAAGTACACAATACTAACCACAAGAAATCAAGTATTTAATTTTTTTTCTTTTATTATTCTTTATTGTGACAATTAACCAACAAAATATATAGTTTCTAATTAAATATTTCATGAGAAAATAAATCATATATAAGAGAATTGTTTCTTCCTCAAAAAAAAAAAAAAAATCCAAGATAAGACCAATGATATAGTATATATCCAAACAACAAAGCAACTAACAGATATTTTTACAAAGGAACTGAAGAGACACATACTTTTCTCTCATCCGAGTTTAGTATTCTAAACCTTTAGGCATAAACTTGAAAAAATTATTGTAATATACAGCTTTATAATTTTCTTTTATTAATATCATTTTGAAGAAAGCACTAAACATTACATTTTGTACAAGCTAAAGAATCATCGAGCATACAAGTACATAAAAAAAGTCATCCTAGAATATAAATACAAGATATGTATATGAGATATGGGTACATCAATTTAAGAGATCAGATTATTTATCAGTTGCATTTTTTTCAACTATATTATTTAATATATTCAGATGTAATCAAAATACAAAAATATTCTAATTTATTGCAGTCTGTTTATATACTCTTGTAATATGCTTGTAAATAGCAAAGAATAAATACAAATATTCTTTGCTATTAATTTTTATTACATTATTTTTTAATAGTAATAATAAGTTGATAAAGTTTTAATAGTAATAAAAATATCACTTCTGTTATACATGATACTCACCTCTTTTGATCAACCAGATTTTATCTTATATTATTCAACTGCACTAACACCTGTTTTATCTTATATTCTTCATTGTTAATGCCTTTCCAACAACAACCACAGTAAATTATAAGTATGACAACACTCAAATTATATTTTCTCTATTCAAGAAACATCTTCTGTTATACATGATAATCACCTCTTCTACTCACCCAGATTTTATCTTATATTATTCAACTGCACTCACACCTGATTATCTTATATTCATTGTTGTTAATGCATTTCAAACAACATGAACCACAGTAAATTATAAGTAAGACAGCACTCGAGATATTTTCTCAATACAAGAAACATCACATTATGGAATTACCATAAAAATAACACAATCAATGTGTAAATATGAACTCAACCAAAGCAATTACAGAATCAGAAATAAACACATTGCACCAAGACAATGTTATGCACTGTTAGGTTGTTGGACTGTAATATAAAAATCATAAAGATATTAGCAAAGACTACAAACCTGAACAGATGACAGGAATAAATATTTTGACATGTACATTGGGTGTTCCAATGTTAAGCACACCAGCCTCTACATTACCATAACATAAAAAAATTAATTATCATGCCAAATAACAACAGATATGAACAAAAAGATTCAGCATCAGACAACCAATAACAAAATAACAAGCATTTTATAAATCAAGAATCCCTCAGATATAATGCACAGTACCAGATAGGACAACGAAGGGCAACATTTGATATGTCAAGAGCAAAATAATCATAATTGAAATAATAGCATGATATATTTATTTTTATTATTTTTCTGAATTGCCCTAATATTAGTAAAATAGTTACTCTGGTGAAATTCATATTTTTATTTAAGATGTGAGGATATCAAATCGAATTATTATTTACTCACATAAGTATGATGAGTAGGACAGAAAGTCTAGTCATGATTTCCTTAGTCACACATCTCACGCTCTAGTATAGAGATATCTCTAACACACTAACACTGTAATTCAACATTCTAAATTTGACAGTAATGAATGACCAAATCAATAATGACCAAATAATTAAATGACAACACTCATACATCTAGTAGAATATCTTACCACAAAAATAAAACATAAATCACCATCAAAATAGTCTCCAAAAGAAAGAGGCTGTTTTCAAAAAAAAAGCTACAAGCAGCAAATAACAAATAAACACAAAAATAAAATAAAAATTAAATACTATCATAACCACTACATTTTAAAAGATTGACATTGAATATTAGAATATTCCATAAATATTAAAAAAAATAAAAAAAAATAATTACAAATAATATAAATATTGACTCATGAGTCAATAACAAATGAGTTTAACATAAAAAGTCACAAAGCATGTAGCATATAAATATTAGGAATTATTTATTGGTCTTATTAGCAAAAAAAAATTATATTCTTTTCAACTAGAGTCAAAGAGAGAGAACTCTATGATAACTCCTATATGATTTCAATGATTGGCATGTCCCTCTCACAAATTAATAATGCTATCGACATCCTCTCTAAAAATAACACCTAATAATGCTCTCTCATGTGGCCCATTATTTTATAGAGTGCGCATTGGGGTGTAGTTCTCTTGCCTATGCCTCTACAGCAAGCACTATCTCGATTGCTAGTATATACTAAATAAGATATCTCTTCGAAAGATATTAGTTAGTCTCCTATATACTAAACTTCTGATTACTCAGGATTTGATTATGAAATATTAAAAAACTATCTAGTAATAAATACATAAATATTATTCCAAGAAATTATCTCGTATAACTCACTCTTAGATGAGTATATTAATGTTGCTAACTCTCATTAAAACTTGCATGTCAAGCAAAATTGTCAACAATAACTCTACAAATTGTCACTTGCCAATCAATAAATGAGAATCAATCTAAAGTCAAGCCTCCATCTCACTATTAGCAGACTCATTAGTCAGGTATTCAAACATCCACTGATAAAGAATGATATTGGCTTCCTCCATATGTGAATAAATGAGCTACACACTACACAACAAACAAAATAATTACACCTTATTGCATACACCACTTATTAAATCTACTTGCACAATCACGACGCCCATATTTCATACTGAATGCACCATAGTACACCCATGATACCCCTTCCCTACCCACACATTACACCATCATGAGATCAGCCACATGGCGCACATTGCAACTAGATTTTGCACCAGTCACACACTGCACATTCACACACATCACACCATTGCACCCAAGGGCATCAATGTCTATTGCACATGGTGGACGTGCAACAAAAATGCACATTTGGGTGCCTATTTACTATGTGCACACAGTGCACACACATGCATTATTACATAGGTATGGACAAATGCACTATTTTTGGATTAGAGAATCTTATATGTTAGCTGCTCTGATCTATAGGTAGAAAATGAGTCAAATATCCCAGACAAAACCCAAATAAAGATATCAAATGAATCAGGCAGTCTAGGCATAACACGAGGCACAGCCCAAATTAGCCGTCTCTAGCCAAGGATGGTCAAGAACCATGCTGGCCCGAGGCACAGTTCATGCGGAGCTGGGACATGGCCAAACATGCCTCATGCTAGGCAAGGCATGATCCATATGTATGACCAGTTAGGCACCGTCCATGGGCACGTGACCCGTGATCAGGCACAAGTCACTAGTTAAGAGTTACAGACTAACAGGTCCCTGTCCAATTTTTTTTTAATAAATAAAGCTTTCAACCATGGTCATACCCATTTAGGTTCCATGTATTGAACACCACCAAAAGCAACACACACAACTTGTAGTTTTTAGTGTTGTCTAAAAATAACTTTTTAAAAAATCTATAGTTGTTAGATTTATTTCCAATGACTATGGGCAGAAATCTAACAAATGACGAATTTCTGCTCATTTAATATTAAAAAAATTAAAAAATTTTAAATATATATATATATAATTTTTAAATAAAAAAAATTATTAAATAAAGAATAAAAATTTTTCGAATTTAATTCTCTCCTCTTATTCTCTTCCTCTCCTCTGTATGCTCCTCTTCTAAGTTTAGTTTTCAAAATCCATATAAAATTTTTATTTTTTTTTATTAATTATTTGTATTAGAAGCTGACCTGCCCTAGCAAATGTTAAAAAAAACAAATAAGAAATTATAAAAAGTGAAATATAACTATGGAACACAAATTTTTACTCAAATAAATTAATATGATTGTGATTATGAGACAAATTTTTTTTTATTTTGTTATTAAATAATTTTAAAAATAAAATATAGATGAAAAAATAAATATTTAATTTAATAATAATTAATTTAATATAGATTTAAATAATAACAACCCGACTGAAAAATTCGAGACTAAAACTAGATTCTCTCCAATGATCTCAACTAAAACTCTATTACTAAAAATATTTAAAACTAGATAAACTTCAATAGTATATACTTACTTTAAGATGATAAAAAAAATTTTAATTATGTTTAAAAAATTAATTCAATATATTTTTTATAAAAAAATATATACATATAAAAGTGAATATAACAATAGTTACATTAAAAGACATTGATCAATACATCAAAAAATATGATATATTACATTTTAGACAAATCCAATTAAACAAAAAGTATTTAAAATTGAATCAAGTTCAATTTTATTAATCCCCTTCATATACCAGAATAATTTTGAAAGAAAATATATGATCAAATTAATTAGTATCATGAGTTTTCTAATTAAATTTTTTAAAGATCATTGAATAGTTAGTATTATGCAGACTTACATATTGCATATCATATGTTTTTTAGGTTCACAAATAAAAAAATATAATGAGTATTGTGTGTGATGTTATATATCTGAACTAGTTATAATTATGTATTATTCATATATCTCACCGTCCACTATATAAACTCATAATTGAAGCTTAATAACAAAATTTTAAATTTTTCTAAGATATATTCTCCTCTTTTATGTGTCCCTACTATATAAGTGTATAAAAAAAATTTTTAAAAATATAATATTTAAAATAAAATATTAAGTATTATATTCAATGATATTACTAATAACGAAGTCGATATTAGTATGTTTATTTAAACTATTATAAAGAGACTATTATGTAAAAATTTTCATGATGGGTATGTGTCAAATAATTAACTCAATTATACAAATGAAAAATTATAATTATTTCTATTACTTAAGAAGAAAAAAATTTACTAAAATATTTTGTGATGCCTAATAGGCAACAAAAATTTAGAAGTCTCTTTTTGTCTGCAAGGCTAAAAAAGAAACAATTTCAAATGAATATAAAATACTATTAAAATTATACTTACTTTATGTTTGAATTTTGAATTTGTTACCAATACCATAGACAAACTTATTATTAATAATTCAAATTATGATATATCACAATAAGTTCGGATGATCTCTTTTATTTATCATTATCAGTTAGTAGCTAGATTGGTTGCTAGTTAAGATTAATTTGGGTTTTCAATTTTAATTTTGTAAATCTATAATTAATTCATTAAAACAAAAATACATCTAGCATGTTTATCATAAAAAATTTAAGTTAACATATATGACTAATATAATAAAAAATTATAAATTTAAAAAAATTTAGTAATTATTAGATTTAGAATAAATATTAGAGTGGTATCATGTATCCATAACATTCAATATATGAACTAATAATTATGATATTTATTTTACATACATCATCACCTAATTCATTGATTCAAAATAAAAATTAAATAAAAAAAATATTATATTTTTGAGAGATCTTACATTTCATAATAACCCGATTATTTATAAGAATCTTTCTGAAATCTTTATGAAATACAAAATACATAATAAAATGTATAATATAATATTCAATAAAATTTTAAATAATAGTCACTATTAATATATTCATAAAAATCATTTAAGAAGACCATATGCCTGAGAATTTTCATATTAAATATGTGTCGTATAATAAATCTATTAGTATAATTATTCTTAAAATAATTTCACCATCATTCTAATAAATTAGAAATATATTAAAATATATTAGTATAAAAAATAAATTATAGGGAGAAGTATGTTTCAGGTAGTTAATTTAAAAATAAATAAAAATCAGTACTAAGAATTAATATTATATCAGCCAGTACATTTAAAAAAAATTATTGTGATTAAGAAACTAAAGTGATGAATATTATTTTAAATTTATTATAGGTACTACCTTAATGTACTGTAGGTACTACCTTAAGAGAGGAATTAAGATAGAACCTACAATACATTAAAGTAATCCTCATCACTTTAGTTTTTTAATCATAATATTTTTTTTTCCAAGCATACTGACTAATATAATATCAATTTTAATAACTTATTCTTATTTATTTTTAAATTAACTACCTAATTAATATTTTCCCAAAATTTTATAATCTATATAAAATCAATAAGCTTAAAAAAATATAAATTCACACTAGATATTTGACAACATTGAAATTCAATATACATATTATTAGATTCATATATTGGTTACCAACATAATTTATCAGACATCATTAATAATAAAATTATTAAAATAATAATTAATAAAATCAAATTATATTATAAGATTTTCATTTTTAAAATTCATTAAAATTTCTTACAATGTAAGAAATTTGTATTCATCTATATATACTTCCCCACCTTGTATTAAATTTAGGCACATGATAATATGCATAATATATCTAACAAATATAAATAACACTTATATTTAGTGACATAGTTATGAAAATAAAATAGTTAAAATATTATACTATTATTTTATCTATTTATTAACTTATATTTTTATTTGGATCCTAAGATTAAGATCAAAAAAATTAAAAATACAATAAAATACACATAATTGTATTAATCAACCATAAAAAATAAAATATAATTTATTAATATTTAAAATAACTTATTTAAATTTTATTAAAATAAATATGACAATTTAGCATGAGTCTAAGAACAAAGATTGATATTATATTTGAAAATAATGACTTTTTTATTTAATTAATTAGGGATAAATAACAAAGTGATTTGTCAAATATAGAGGTTCAAAATGGGTGGGGCAACCCAGGCCCAACCTGAGGCATGGACCTACTAAGATGTGCCTAACCCAAAACAGCACGAGAATGACCAATGCTCATGCCCATGTCGGGCCTGCTCACAGCACGTCTCATGTCATGTTGTGCCTAGGCCAATCGGGCCATATATCAGTCCAGGCACGACCTGATAGAATGGCCCTTGGACACGATATCTCGGCATGAGCCAAGCAATGCCCTGACCCAACCCCACGCCCCCATCCCGAAATTGATGCCTGACGAATCTAATATTTCCGTCAGACCTGTAACACGACCCACATATTTTCAGTCTGCATATCGTAGAATTATTAAGTCCACATCTAGGAATGACATTCCTAAAATATTATAAGTTAAAAAAATAAATAATAATTAATGAATTTAAAAAATATAGTAAATTGGTATACGTGACGTCTGTTATCTGAACTTATCACAATGATGCAACTTAAGCATGCCTCACCACCCACTATATAAATTCTAAATGAATATTAAATAAAAAAATATTAGAATTCTCTGAAATTCTTCATCCTCGTAATATCCCAGTCATTTTTGAATGTATGATAAAAATTTTTTAAAAATATAAAATTCAAAATAAAATATTTAATATCACATTCGATGATGCAATTCATAATGAATTAGTAATTAACAGATTTGTTAGGAGTATTAGAGATTGACCATTAAGAAAGATTTTTCACGTTAGATAAATGTGTCATGTCATTAACTTGATAGTATAAGCAGGGATGAATGTGTGTACTCTCGTTTTAAAAAATATACGTAATTCACTAAAATATATTCACATACCTCACAAACAATATAAGTTAAGTAGTCTCTGTTTGTCTGTAAATTTTAAGAAAAAAAAATTCCAAACGAATGTGAGATACTATTGAAATTACATATACCTGATGTTGGAGTCAAGTGTTGGATACGAACACATGATATTCGATTACGTCAATAGTAAGAGTAATGAACTTATTATTGATGATACTGACTGTGCTACATAAATTTTATTTATGATATTCCTAAATTTTTTATAACACGATAAATATGTGTTCGTCAGTTATACCCTCATGACTTGCATTGCACTCGGATGCATATGTAATATTAGTAACATATTTAAAAAATATCAAAATGACTCAACACTTAGCGATATAGTTGTAGAGATGAAAACAAAGTACTTAAAGTACTGATCTACCATTCTATCTTTTTATTATCTAATTACCTATATGAACCCTAGGATTAAGGTATAAAAGATTAAAATTATTTTGACATATATTTCATCATGCATAAACAATGAAAACCGAACTAAACAACTCATTCACAAGAAATTGACTAAGTTCTTTAAATACTATGATATTAGATATGGTGTGGTAGTAGTAAGGCTTAAAGTACGAACATAGATATCATATTTAAAGACAAAAACTTTTCAATTTTGATTGCGAGGTTGAAATGACGGGGTGGACCGTCAAATAAGAGCGAGTTATCTCGGAACATAAATATTTATTACTGCTTAATCTTATCACATTCTGATACTAAAAATCTTAATATACTACAATAATAAAAATCATACAAGTCCACTTATCTCATACTATCTAAGATGACACGTAATCTATTTACTCTTCTGATATCGAGCATAGCATCAGAGTCTACTTTTTTTGTTATAATAAATATTATTTCGGATAAGAGATTAAAATTATAACGAGATATTATTGAGATTTTAGTATGTATGAAGAATTAAAAGAATTTGAATTTGGGCATCTAGCATGGTGCTGGGACTGCAGCAAAGATGAAGGAATTGATTATTGATGATAATCAACATGATATTGATATTGAAAATCATTTGACAATTAATAAGGTTGATGATTGACGGATTGAGACATTGATGTCTGATATTGAATTTTAATTTATTCATTTATATTGTATTTGTGTTTATTTATTTTTATTTGTAATATTACTTTGAATTTATGAATTGATGCTTAAATATTAATTTTTTGTGAATTTTTATTTTGTATTATTTTTATTCATATTTAAGGTTTAGTGTTTTATTAATTCATACGCTAATATACATTAAGTTTTTAAATTGTAGTTATTTATTATAATGACTAAACTTAATGTTTTATTAAATTTAATAAAATAAAAAATTTAATTTTAATTATTTATTTAAAATTAATAATTAACTATTAGCATTAACTAAAAACAAAAACTTATAATTCTTAAAGTGACTAATTAAATAATTATAAGTTAAATTTTAAAATTTAAATTTTATAATTTTTAAAATATTCTTAATTAAAAAATTAACAAAATTTTAAAAATTAAAACCTAGCCATATGGGTCAAATTTGACCCATCCTATCCCGACTCGGCAAAATTTCATCACTACCGAAGCGATGGGCCATGTCGGGCCTAGTCTAATGAAACCGTGTCGTGCCAGACATGGTACAGTGACCCGGTTGAGCCACCTAAAACTAAGTCGAGCCGGCCCGACCTATTTTCCATCTCTAGTCAAATATGTAAAAGTTATTGAGATACTTAGATATCAATTATTATTCTATCTTATTCCAATATAACATAAAAAATTCAAATATATTAAAGTGATGAAAATCATATGAACTAATAATCATCTTTCCTAACTCTAATCAACCTAGTATAAGCTAGCATGGCCCAATCTAGGGCCAGGCCTACATGTCATGCTAAGGCACCATTTGTTGCCTTTACTAAGTCATATCAGCCCAACACGACCCATTCACCACCTCTACTCTCATCCATAAAATATAAAATAAAAAAAAATTCAAAGATAAATTATAATAATAGAAAAACATGTGCCAAAGCTAGAAAAATGTATTAATACATTTGATGTAAACCAGAATTTATTTTGGAAAATATTCAAAATATTTAAGCATATAGCAACTCATGTCACTTTTTGATTAGTATTGTATATCTCACTTTATGATGGATTTCATAGTTGAGTAGATATAAACTAACTTAATGAGTTCAAGCAAAATGTGATTGGTTTTATCTTGATTTGAAAGAGCATGGGTAAAGAAAAAATTAAGAACAAGTACGAGGCAAGCAATATTTATAGCTTTTCCTTGTGGTCATCCCTAATTGAGGAACATCAAGTGGCACTCTATCAAACAGCCCACCATTCTAAATGCATAACTTGGAGGACTCAAAAGATTGGTGGAGTGTCATGTAGGGATGAATATGCAGGTTGGTTTAGGCCTGGTCCAAGTGAATCCACAACTCTAAGAAAATCATGTATGTTTAGTTTATATCACAGTTTGCCCAATGGTTGGGACACCTTAAGCCTTCTAATCCTTTCAAAACAAATTGTCATTTTAAGTCAAATTCAACAAGAATTCTTCCTGACATTTGGTTAGCCAACCACTTGACTGAGCCAAATACATAAAATCCAAACATATTTCAGTACACAAAAAAAAATTTTCCCAACAAATAGACCTGTTCTGGTGATTCATTTCCATGAGATTCTTGAATGAAAAGCTTTGATTCCTCACACTTTAACTTCATTTCTAGAAATTTAGTAATAAACTGGTAGCATTGTCAAAATAAAATCAAATCTTTAACATATTCATCAAGAGGTCCTCTAAAAAAATATTCAGTAATAGATTATTGATAATCATCACCTCCAAATGTTTTTTTTCTGTGAATGTTTTGAGAAAAGAAATAAGAGTCTCAAGGGGCCTTTTTGCTGGATCACTTAAGCTTGACCCAATGTGTCGTCATAAACATTTAAAAAGTCCTTCCAGCCTCCTTTGCATCCCAGCATTCCATGCTGTTGAGCCACCTTCACAATTTCAGCAAGAACCTGTGTATAATTTCAACATTAATATCACAAACAAAACAAGAGAACCTGACGCATGCAGACCCCAGCTTTGAAGCTGGAAATAGAAAAAAGGCCAGAATATATTGGCGAAATAGAAATATAAAAATGGATTTGAACCCCAACTAAACTTAAATATTCTATAGACAATCATAAATAGCAAAATGATAAGATAAATAAGCCCTTGGGCATCCGAATTCTAAAAATACAATCTCACCACCCAACAGCACACCACAACGCCAAAACATGTCTCCAAACAGTCCCCCCCAGTGAGAGATTAAGTACATTCATTCCACAGAGACCAAAGTGAAGATACATCATATTGATCAGATTGAAAAAGAATGGTCTCCCTCTTTCACAAAGAGTGTGTTTATGAATTTTGATCACATTCTCTCTAATTAAAAAATAGCCAGGATGAAGATAAAACATTGGAACGGCATAACAAAAAAAATGACAATCAACAAAACATTCAAGCAGCTGAGGAAGGAAAGAAGCTCCACCGAGAACAACATAAAGGAAGTGAGGTGGCAATCATTTACTATATATGATGGGAACAAAACAGAAGGTTTGAGAAAAAACATGATGCAAGCACAATACCAATAGTAACAAGGATCAAGACTGAAATTTTTATTGTATTCAAAAGCTAGACTAGAATGTACAAATTTACATAATTTTTAATATTACTCATTAAAAAAAATAGTCAACCCACAAATGCCAACAAACAATGCCTCTGTAAATTGGTCATGTAGAACTAATTAAAACAAGTTTTGTTAAACCACGCCATAACATTTATAAATTAGACCTAGCAACACCCAGAATAAGGGCAGATATGGCTCAATCTGGCAACTAACTCATAATCAAAACAAGCCGCCCAACATAACTAGTCCAAGCATTTCCCAATCTGGGGTAGGGGCAAATGTGGCTCAACCCTGCCCAACTCTCATGCGTAAAGAGAAGTTAGCCAAGATGAGCCCCAAGAAACCTAACTAATATGCCTGACGAGACCAATGTGCCAAGATCTAAGTAGCACGGATACGCCACTAGACAGCCGTGTCCACGTGGACACGGTACGGACACACGACAGATACGTGTCCGATATGCCACGTGACGTATTGAACAGACACGTCGGAGACGTATCCGACGAGTTGTTACGAAACCGACACGTTTTTACTATTCTGACGCGGCGAAAATACACTATATATTAACGTCTTACTCCTACAACTCCAACAAATCGAGGAGCACACCGCCGACAATGAGTGGCCGACGAAGCCGATTGCGGGAAATAGTTGAGGAGCACACCGCCAACAGTACCTAAGTTAACCTAATTCTATAAGTTGTAATAGGGGGGGGGGGGGGTTCAAAGCATGATTTTAATTATTATAGGGAGGGGGGGCTAGAAGCAATAACAAGAGGGGACAGGAGTTAGAGGGATTAAATCTATTTTTTTTTATATTAATTATTATTATTTGTTTAATATATATGCAAAATATAATAAACAAATAATTTATTTTAATTTTAAATACATGATTTTAAGAATAATAATAAATATGCAATATTAAAAATATGAAATATATAAATATGAATACTTTTTGTAATATGTAATATTTAGTAATATATAATATGTAAGTATAATAATTTTTATTATATAATTTATTTTAAATAAATTAATGTAATATGTAAATAATAAAAATATAATGAAAATTATAATATAGTATCGATGGAGAAAAAAATTAGATTAAATTAATTTTAAAATAATATAGATTATATAAAATGCATAATTTTTTTTCATGCAGAATTATACAATAAAATGAGTTATAATTCTAAGCCTTGAAATAATCAACAAAATATTCAAGATATTAATGATAATGCTCTATTATGGAGATATGTCACGAAAGATACAAAATTGGATAAATGAAAAAGAGGAGAAAATATTACTTTTCAATGCAATTTTTGTAGACAAATATATAGAGGATCATATTATAAAGTCAAAGCTCACTTGTTGAAAATTAACGGAGCTGTGATTGCATCATATACTAAAGTAACGAATCAAAATTTGATTGAGATACGAAGGATAATGGAGGAATTTGAACAAAGAATGAAACAATCTAATCTTAAGCAAGTTTCTTTACCCATATTAAACATTGCAGATTTTTTTTTTTGAGAATTCATCTTCTAGTGCTAATCCAATTGATCTAAAAAAAGAAAGTGGACGATGGGATCAATTGAAAATACATTCAAAATTGGTACACATGAAGTAGTTGACAGTGAGATAGCTAATATGTTTTATTCTGAAGGATTGTCTTTTCACTTTGATAGAAATCCTTATTATGCACGTGCCTTTAAAAGTACAAGTCAATTTCCAGGTTATGTCCCACAAAACTATAATGCATTAAGAATAACATTATTGTAGAAGGAAAAGAATAATATTGATAATCTATTAAAACCAATCAAGAAGACTTAGAATGAGAAAAGAGTGAGCATCTGTAGTGATGGATGGTTAGATGCTCAAAGAAGACCACTTATTAACATCATGGCAGTCTCTGAAAGTAGACCAATATTTTTGAAAGCAATAAATTGTGAATGAGAGACTAAGGACAAACATTTTATAGCTAATTTATTGATTAACACTATACAAGAGATTGATCCACAAAAGGTAGTTCAAGTTATAACTGATAATGCACAGCTTGCAAAGCAACAGAATACATTGTGGAAGCAAAATTTTGGCATATCTTTTGAACCTCGTGGGTAGTTCATACTCTTAATCTTGCTTTGAAGAATATTTGTGCACCAACACACTCAAGATATGATGATATGATAGAACAATGTGGTTGGATCGCTCAAGTTTCAAGTGATATTGTTTTTATCAAGAATTTCATTATGAATCATACAATAAGATTATCAATATTTAATAATCATTACAAGTTGAAGTTACTTTCAGTGGCCGATACACGTGTTGCTTTAACTATTATTATGCTTAAACGATTTAAAACAATAAAGAGGCTTAGAACAATTAGTGATAAGTGAAAAATGGGAAATGTATAAAGACGATGATTTAGTAAAAACTAAAAAAGTAAAGAATAAAATCCTTAATGAAGACTTTTGGATGAATGTGGATTATATCCTCAGCTTTACAATTCTCATTTATGAGATGTTTCGATTAATTGACAAACCTTGCCTTAACAATATTTATAAGTTGTGTGATTCTATGATCGAAAAAGTGAAGGAAACTATTTTTAAGAAAAAACATAAAAGCCCCACAAATAATTCAAGGTATGCTTTTAATTTAATTTTCAATTTTTATTATTTTGATTGAAAGTTTTTAAATTTTAATTATAATTGAACTTATATGAATTGCTATGTATTTTAACCTATAGGTTTTTTTTATATTATGAATGAAATCTTGGTGGAAAGATTGAATAAAAGCCACACACATTTATATCCTCTTGCTCATTCCTTAAATCCAAGGTAATCTTAAGAGTTTAAATTGTAGATTATGATAATTTTAATATAAATGATTTTTTATGATATTTAATATTTTATAATTAATGTTATAACCTAACTTACGGGTATTATAGTCAACAATAGCTTGCTGAGTCTCGTGATCATGTTTCACCGCATCGAGATTTAGAAATAGTAAGAGAAAAAAAAATATTTTGAGAGATATTTTTCTAATGAATGTAAAAAGGAGATGAGCAAATGACGAGTATGCTATATTTTTGGCATTTTTGGAAGATTTTTCTAGTGGTGATTCCATTAATGACAGGTGGTACATGAGTCCTATTAAATGGTAGGCTATTCATGGAACTGATGCACTGATGCTTCAATCTATTGCATTAAAATTGTTAGGACAACCTTGTTCATCCTCATGTTGTGAAAAAAATTGAAGCACTTATAATTTTATTCACTCCATGAAGAGAAACAAGTTGACACCACAAAGAGTTGAAGACTTAGTTTATGTTCATAATAATCTCCGACTTCTGTCAAGGAGATCTCCAAACTATAATAAAGGTGAATCTAAAATGTGGGACATTGGAGGTGATAGTTTTGAATCAATGGATATTAAAAATGCTGGAATTCTTGAGATTACAGATCTTTCTTTTGATGAACCTGAACTGAAAGCTATTTTGTTTGATTCATAAGAAAATACTAATCTTTTGTTTTAATATTTCTTATGTTTGTATTTGAATGTTTGTAAAAATAATGTTTGAACATTTTTTTTATTTATCTAAATTTCTGATTATGGATAATATTTATATTTATTTTTTTTTCATGTCGTATCCTAGCCATATCCTAGCCGTATCTGTATCCTAATTTTTTAGAATTTACCGTATCCTCGTATCCTGCCGTGTCGTATCCCCATATCTGTGCTTCTTAGGCCAAGATCATCCCTATCAATATCTTCAACAAAATGTACAATATGCACTTTGGTCAAAACATATACAATGATGAATGATGACAACTACCATAACTTTTTTTCCTAATCAAATAACATTAAACATTGAAAAATTCTATCCATTCATTAAAAATCAAATTAAAACGATTAATTAATAGTTATAGAGAAAAGTCACCTGAAAAAAATTAAGAATTGAATATTTTTTAAGTAATTAATACTCCTTTTCATTAGATAATCTTATACCCTTAAAAAATACACACATTGAGTATATTTTCTTCTGTATAAAAGAAGCCCGCCTAAATTTCAAAGATCCAGGAAGCTAAGAATATACATAATTTTTAAATAAATATTGAAATCTAACATATTTTTCATATAGTGGAGTATAGAAATGTTAAAATGGTTAACCAAACACAAGGGTGGCACAAAATGAATTGAGGGCGAGTCAACAAGACTGAATAAAAATCATCAAGCTTAACCCACTTTTTTGCACAATTTTTAAACTTTTACTTATAGTTTAAAAAATAAGATTATAGTGGATCTCCTTCTACATAAGATAAGCCCACCTATAACTTAAAGATCCAACAAGGCAAAAATATATCTAATCTTAAAATAAATATTGAGATCAAATATTTTCTTCATATAATAGAGTATAGAAATGTTAAAATGGGCAACCCAATGCAACAAGGGGTTAGCATAAAGTGAATTGATGATAAATCTACAAAATTGATTACAGCTCATTTAGCTTTGCCTATTTTTTTGCTCAATTTTAAAAATTTTATTAATCAAAAGAATTGTGATTTAGGAATAAAAATAAAAATAACAGTAAACACTTGGTACCAAAGTGGACATGGAGCATAAAGATTAAAATTATCTCGCTCAATTTTCAATAAATATAATATTTACTATCTCATTCAAAATATTACCAACTAAAGTCTAAAACTCATGGGAAAAAATTTGAGCAAAAAAATTTTGTATTTCATTGCTATATTTAAGATCAAAATAAAACAACAATTATAGTTTATATTTTACATTTTGTAATTAAATTATCATCCTAAAAATATAAGATGATAAAAAAAATTGTTTGTTTTTAGCATGTTCTCATTCTCAAACAAGTGATTGCCTTAATCATTTTATTTCTCTATACAATTGTTCATCCTTATATAATGCTAAATACAAGTTTTACAGAAAATATTTTCAAAGAAAAGGCTAAAAACTTACGTGCTAATTATAAAAAAAAACATCGATTAGCAAACTTTTTTCAATTCTATAATAAAAAAATATTTATTAGAATTGTACACTATCATTATTAAATAAAATTAGTTTTAAAGCAAATATTAAGCTCAATATATCACAATGTTGGTATTGAAGTTGAACTTTAATTAGATAATAAACAACTACAACATTCAAATCTTTAATAATTTTTACACTTATTGTATTTATTGTACTTTTATAATTATTAATACATTCCCAAACTATTTAAGTAACTCAAACAATACATAGATTTCAAACAGCTTGAGATGCACACTAGTATACTATTTACATAATATAAACTTAGAATTTAAAATATGAGATAACAATTTATCTCACCATATAAATTTTACCATTAAATCTAAAATATAACTAAATAAAAACAAAAAATTAATTTTGAACTAATATTTCCTAAATTAATTTTATTTTTCTAAATAGAGTCAAATATCATGTTCTGTTAAAAAACAACAAATATTAGTAATTTAATTCATACCATTTAAAACTAGAAGAAAGATGAAATAATAAACATTAAACAAAATATCAGAAATATCAAAGATCATATATCATTAATTCCAAAAACAAAAAAAGAACAATATATATACCCTCAATTTGTGGGTTGTATACACATGCCACGGACAAACACCTAGCTTGGAACAAACAAAAAGTCAAATGCAGATATACATTGCACTAAGTATCTTCATAAAAATATATATAATTTGTTTGCCGGTAAGCAAATATGAAGTAATTATCAAACCAACCTGGATCTTTTCATTTATAAAACAATAATCAATATTTTTCATTCGCTCATGAAATATTAATTTAATAATAATGTGCCGAGTTATTTGATTATCATAGTAAACTATAAAGCATCATCAACTTCTAAACTAGTAGACTCGACTCATCTAAGATGGCTTACAAATAACCAACAATATTTGTCTAAGTCTATTAAATAGATCTAAAAACAATAATTTAATGATTATATTTTTAAGAAGTAACATTATCTCCAAAAAAAATAAAAAATTTTGTAATAAAACATATTTTTATAACCATTAGAAACCAACTAAAATCTAAGTATGTCTTTCCTTGTCAATAATCTTGTCTCTAAAAAAAAATATCATATCCTAAAATTTTCTTTAGATACCTACGAATCATAAAAATCAGATTCATATAATTTTATCTAAAAAAATCTAGAAAAAAATTATTTATATTAAAAAAATAAATAATATTTAATTTGATCACTATTAAATAGTTACATTTTTCTACAATTCTCTTACATCTAGAGTCAATTGAAGAATCAGTATACATAAACATATCTATACTCGAATGAAATTAAAAGTCAATTATTATGCATTTCATCGTATCAACATTGAATAATAAATCTAAAGCAGATATTATCTCAAAAAAAAGGTATACCTCCAAAGTAATTAAAATATCTGAAAAAAATCTAGAAAAAACCTCTAGATGTATCTCACATCAAAAAAACCTAACACATCTCAATACTTTTATTTGAAACTCAATTTATAGAAATAATTTTAGTTGATATATACTCAATTAAATATTACATATAATTAAATTATCAACATATAGCACTAATATCAAATATTATCCCCAAGACCCACTTCAATAGAAAAAAATAATAATTTAAAATAAATCTTCTAAAACCAAGTCAAAAAGATTTTTTTAGTCTACACATCATATTTATACTCTCCAAAATAATAAAATATGATGATTATTATATAAAAATATATTGCTCATGATCATCATGAAAGAATATATTGCTCAAGTTTAACTAATATATCATCCAACTATGAGAAAAAATAATAAAAAATGATAATTTAATAGTGATTATCTTGATCACAAGAGAAAGTATTCCAATAACATACATTATAAATCTATGAGAATCCTATTGCTATCAAACTTAAGCCAATCAACTTGTCCTTCAAATCTAGTTTTCATTGTATGCATCTACTTATAACTTACTATATGCTTACCTAAATGCTTCAAAATAAAATCTCATATATGATTGAAATTAATTGTACTCAATTCATGCAACATAGCATATCATCATCCTAGATAACAAAATATCTTAAAAAAATATCTGAGAACATACAAAAATCAAGAGGACAATAAATTAAAATACATATTAAAAAAATTAAAATAAAAAAATAAAATGTAGTAATAAATATTATTAAAAAATATATCAGATCTCTTTTCATAGAATAATCAAAATGTCTAAGTCATTACCCAAAACCAAATCAATTAACAGTTGACACAACAAGAAAATTGACTAGGTGAGATTGTAGCCATATCCTTCTAATATATACCTTTAAATAGAAATCATTATATTTTTCAGCATTTATCAGCCCTTCTTGAGATGATGACTCATTATTCATATCTTGAGTGCCACTCATTCTAGGCTTTTATTCTTGACATAAGTTTCCAAAATATATCTTCTCAAAATTAACTATGCAAATAGTATCATGTGGAGGACCCACCTCAAAGAATATTTTTAATGTGCACTATATAAGTGAGGATTTGGTTTAGAGATGTCAAGTGGAACAAATGATCCAGACATGACACAAGATATGGCCCAAATTAGCAATACCAAGCCCAACACGACATGGTCTAGAATGGTGCCTAGATCTACATATTGCCAACCTAAGAAATGGCTCATGTCATATTGGGCTAGAGTCAACCATGTCTGATGTTGAGCCAGGCACGATTCGAGTGTCTGGCTCGATGGCATGGTCCACTGCCATGGTGACCATTAACAAAGCACATGTGGGTCATGGGTCACAAGTTTTGTCCCATCATAACCATTTGACAAGACTGAGTTTAAAAAAAAATCAACCACGTAAATCAAAGATGTGGCCCACCACCTTTGGTCGGCCCCAAAGACCCCAATCAATGTCTGTTACTCATTACATTTACATGTAACGGGTGTTAACATCAGCATCGACAAGCCATGCCTATCCCTATGCTACCTTAAAAAAGAATTATTTTACAAAAAAATTATATAGATGTCAAATTGTTTCCAATAGTTCACACTAGAAATTCAATGGCTACCAAATTTCTGGCTATAAAAATTATAAAATATTTAAAAAATTAAAAAAAATATATAATTTTTTAATCTAAAATTATTTATAAATTAAGAATAAAAATTTCTTGAATTTTATTTATATTTTTTTGAATCTCTCCTATCCTGCGACTCTCTCTTCTCCCTCCAATGCTTTTGTTTTTAAAATTTTTTTTATAGTTATTCTATTTAATTTATGCATAAACATTTTAAGTTGCAGCTAGAAATTTTAGAAGTCACAGATTATGCAACAAAAAATTGACTACTACCAAATAGTTGAAATTATAAAATATTTTTTAATTTGTTTGTAAATTTATTATTAGACTTATTTATAAATTAGAAAAAATTTTAAAAAATAACAAATATTATATATAATGATAATGAATTTAACATAAATATAAATAATAACTCTACAATAAATTTCAAGACCAAAACTAAATTTTCACTAATGATCTCAAAACAAACTCATTTACTATCTAAAAATAAAAAATTGTGCAATTTTCAATAGTGTGCACTCATTTTATAATAATAAAAATTAAAAATTTTAAGTATATCAAAAAAAACCAGAATAATATATATATATATATATATATATATATATATATATATAAGAATGCATGTGACAATGATCAACATAAAAAGTATGTTGATCAATATATCAAAAAAATATGATATATTAGATATGAAATAAACTCAACTGAGTGACGAAATCTTTCAAATTAAATTTAATTGAACTTATTTTGCCCTCTTCATATATCACAATGATATTGAAAGAAAAGATATGATCAAATTAATTATGATTAATGACTTGCTGATTATATTTTTAAATAATTCTAAATTAGTCAATATAATGCAAACTTATTTCTAGCTTGTTTATCAAAAAATTCTTAGGTCAACAAATAAAAAATAACATTATAAAATATAATAAATTAAAAAAATAATTAATAATTAATAATTTTAAGAAATATAATAAAATAAATTCCATTAGTTTCAATGTTTAAACTAGTCATGACTCATGATAATGCAATATTCACATATCTTACCGCCCACAATATAGATTCAAAATAAAAACTTTATAAAAAAAAAAATATAATTTATTAAGATCAAGCATCATCATTATGATCATGCCATATGTGAGTGCATGACAAAAATTATTAGAAAATATAATATTTAAAATAAAATATTTAATATTATTTTTAATATTACTTTTAATAACAAAATAATTATTAGTATATTTGTTAAACTTATTTGAGATGAGTCATTAGGAGAGATTTTTCACATTAAATATATGTATCACATTAATAATTTGATAGCAAGGTCATTTATAAAAACTATTTCTACCCTATTGAAAAAAATTTAAAATTCATTAAAATACTTTAAGATACTTAATAGACAATAAAAATTAGCAATCTATGTTTATCAACGGGCCTAAAAAATCCAAACAAATATAAGATACTATTGAAATTATACTTACCTTATATTAGAATCAGATGTTAGTTACCAATACATAATATTCAACTATATCAATAAGAAAAGTGTCAAACTTATTATTAAAAATTCAAATTAGAATGCAAAAAATCTTTTAAAAATTTCCTAAAAATATTTTGAGATATGATAAATATGTGTGTCTGTGTATACTCTCACTACTTACATTTCACTTAAGTACATATGTCATATTAATAACATATTTAGCATGCATAGGAGTTAGCTTATATTTTGTATAATGATTATTAAGAAGAAAATCAAATATTTAAAATATTAGTCTTTCATTTTAAGTATATATTACTTGACTACTTATATGGATCCCATGACTAAAATAAAAGGGGTATAAAACATTTTAACATATATATCTAAAAATAATAACTTCTCAATTTAGTTATTCAAAAAAAATAATAGAATGATCCATCGAATAAATGCATGCAGTCTTGATACTTAGATTTTAATTATTATTTCATCCTATAACATGATAATAATATGAATTTAGATATTTTACTTATATAAAACATATGAATATACTTATCTCATATTATATAAGATGACACATAATATACTACTCCTTTAAATATATAGCATACCATTATAATCTACTTTTTTTGTGAAAATAATATTATTTTAAATAAAAAATCAGACTACAACTAAATATCATAAATAGATGTGCTAAACAGGTTGTATGGTACTGATACGGCCCATTTTTTTGGTAAGTAAGTTGGCCACCATTTCGTGTTGGGCATGGCCCGGTAAAATAGTCATGTCGTGTCGACATGACCTAACTAGCATGAGTCATGGCATAATTGAGCTGGGTCATTCCAAGTTGTGCTAGATCATGCCAAGTCTTTCCAAGAGCCGAGTCCTACCAATTTTTGAATTTACTTTGGAATTTTTAATTTATCAATAATGAGTTAAGACATTATTAACAGAATAATTAATAAAAATAACAATAATAAAAAAATCTATCATCCAAAAATAAAATATCAATCATCAAGGTCAATCTCAATATCAATCACTATCAGTATGCACATCATTCTAAATATCATATAAGCATTTGATAGTATCACTAGCGGAGAACTCAACATCCTCAAAGTCTCACGAGTAATTATCTGCTAGCAACTCATACACTCTTATTTCAACCTGATCCTAGATGTTCAATCTCAAATTATCTCAATCTTTTATAGATACAAGTGTCTCGATGATATCCAACCATAATCTTAATCTCCTATTCAAATTAAAATTGACAACAATAAAAAAATAAATTATGATGCTATATTCGACACTGAATGAGTCAGTAAATCTCATATCATTATAGAAAGTATGGGATAGGTTGACTGACATAATTTTCATGATTATAAAATATCAAGATTCTTGTTATCATTAAATGATAGAATTAAATAGTAATTAATATCTAAGTACACGATAACTCGCTCATATTCAATGAATCACCTCATTTTTCCCCCTCACTAATTACATGAAGAAGTTATCAACTCCAAATACGGCATTCATATTCAAACTTAGAATCTGACTATAACTACTACAATACCTAATATCATTATATGTAAATAAATTAATAAGATTTTCATGAATAAACCCTTCAAATTTGTGTCCCTAATTAATGCATGTGGATATGTATGTCATAATATATTTTACTACTTCACCTTAAACTGAGAATCCATGTAGGCAGCCAGTCAATAAAAAAATAGAATGATAAACTAGCACCCCAAGTAACAAGTTTCTATCTCAACAGATATGATACTAAATATAGAATCATCTCTAACTTATTAAACATGGTACTAGGGTTACACATACACCTGAATATAATACAAGTTGTGGACGTGTACACAAAAAAATACATATTCATCATATCATTAAAAAACTTTAAACAAATAATAGTCCCCAAACTAGACTCATCTTTATAATTAATATCTTATTTAAAACATTGACATGGTCATAGCACTAGCAACACAATAAAGAAATCGGCTTTTTGTGTTCCTATTTTTGCATTATCTTCTTGCAATGTGACAAGACAAAAAGGAACACTTCCCTATCATCTAATGAAATTACACACTAATCAATAATTCAAAAGACTTTCTAACAAACAATTCCTATTTGAGAATTATAACAATTGCAAATCATTGATGGTAGCTAAGAAAGCAACCAAAATTAAGTGTCCTCAATATGAAAATCAAAAATTCTTTCCTCAACACAATCATAAGTTCCTTAATAATGCTAAATTGTTGGCTGAAGAACCAATGATATTATTATAAAAAATAAGTAAATTATCTCCCTTTGTTAAACATGTGATATAGTTATACTTATACCACTCTGGCTCTTTATGAATGTGACAAGGCTTCTAGAGTGATAGTCATCACAATATTCAAGCATATCTTCCAAATGTCTTATTCCATCTCAAAATATTAAATTTCATAAAAACCATCAATTAGTTATCACAATGCATTTCGTCAATGTCTTTTTTTATCTTGAGAAATAACATTATCTCACAAAAAAAAAATAAGCATGCAATTAAAAGTTAGTTGCTAGATTTTTAATAAACATCCAAGTAACGAAAAGAGTTTCACTTTCACCCTTGGTGAGATAAAATACATGAAATTACATCACTTTTTTTGCTTATTGGGTCTTTTTTCAAAGGGAACCACTCTACTAAGCACAATACTATCATCATTCACAAAAAAATTTGAAGGCATTTCTAATAAACATGTGAAAACAAAAAACTACATTATGCTCCCATACAATTATTTTCTAATAAATATTACATCGCAATTCAAAAATAAGATTATAGGTTTGTGATTCTTACTTTCTAAACAATTAAAAAACATACATAGCCAAAGATAAAATAAAAAAAGTATTAAAAAATATTAAAATATTTCTATAAAAAAATTCTTAACAATTATATTTTACTAATTTATTTACTTTGCAAATTACATGGAATATAAAACATGTCCTACGTTGATTATGATATATTTTCACATATATGCAATTTTGTCAATAAATAAGAGAGAACTAATGATGTTTTACATTATCTCTTATTTTTATTCTAACACAATACCAAAGAGAAAGATAGCTAGAGTTTTGAGAGATCATGTTATTGCCAAAAACCCTAATCAAGGAAGCACAAACACGGCTCTCTACAGTCGTGTCCACGTGTCCGACACCTGGACACGTGGACACAGTACGGACACGACACGGATACGTATCTGATATGTCACGTGGCATATCGGAATGATTGTGTCGGTTGCCGTATCCATGCCGAGAGTGACCGACGTCCGACGACATCCAGTGGCCAACGTCACCTATGCGACGACGTTGGCCACTCAACGCAGGCGGCGGGCGCGATATGTGGGGAGGCAGGGGCGGGCACGATTTGAGGGGGGCAGCAAGGGGCGGCAAGGGACAAGCACGATTTGAGGGGGGGAGGCAGGGGATGAGTGCGATTTGAAGGGGCGAGGCAAGGGGCGGGCACGATTTGAGGGGAAGAGGCATGGGGGAGGCAGGGGGAGGCAGGGGGAGGCAGGGGGAGGCAGGGGGAGGCAGGGGGCGGGCTCGATCTGTGGAAATGCAGGGCGGGCACAATTCTGTGAGGGGCGTGATTTTTATAAAATAAAATAAAATATTTTTATTTTATAAAATAAAAAAATATATATTTTTATATAATATAAGATAATTATAAATTATTATTTTATAAAATAAAATAATTATAAATACTATCTTATAAAATAAAATAAAATACAATATTTTTATTTTATAAAATAAAAAAATATATATTTATTTTATAAAATAAAATAAAATATTTTATTTTATTTTATAAAATACCTAATATTTATAAAGAAAATAATTTTTATTTTTATTTTTATTTTTTTATCATACCGTATCCTAGTCGTATCCGTATCCTAATTTTTTAGAATTTATCGTGTCTCCGTATCATGTCATATCGTATCCCCATGTGTGTGTCCGTGTCCGTGCTTTTTAGGCCCTAATTATTACTCATCATTCAGTGTTCACTATTGTAAAGGATTCAAATTTGAATGGAATTATTCTAGCATTATTGTTCACACCAGACTGTTTACATTAATCAATAGTTTCTTATGGAAATACTATAGTGCTCACAATTCTAGCACACAATTGGAAGTATGATCATAAAAAATGAAAATAATTCAGCACAAATATAGGTATCACTTCAAGTCCACATTATTGAAATTATAATTCATTTATTCTTGCACTATTTAGGTAGATGAGCACTTATAGCATGTAAGAGTTATCCACTCCAATACTAGCTATTCTATCATATATTCCTTAAATTCAACTGATCAAGCAACTACATTTAAAAAATAACTAGAAAAAAAAACCTAATCATGAGATAAATCAAATTATTTGTCTCAACAAATCATTTCAAGCATTTTCTTCAGACAACAAAACCAAGTGACTTAAATATTACTTTTTACATACATTAACATATGAAAAAATATCAAACACTTACTACAAGTGCTGAAGTTAGTTTGTGGAATATAGTGATTGTTATGTGACAATTAAGCAGCTATTCTAATAATTATTAATTATATATTTTATATACGAACAAAACAAATAATATTCATTATCATTTGAACAAAGAAAGCATACAATCACATATTATCCTAGTTAGATTTTTCAAAACAAAAGAATCACTGGCTAATTTTATAATGAATTATAATCCAAAATTGTTAAAAATTGCATTTCTTCCAAACTAATGAGTGATAGAAATATATGATAAACCTTGAAGAAGACCATGGTAACATGCAATTTTATAGAAATAGTTTTATAATTGTATTTTGACTCCTAGGCAGCCCAGGTTGATTTGAATTTTTGTATTGTACTTCCACATTTTCATCATATATACTTAGCAAGAACTGTTACCAGCCATTTTATCTATTTCTTCATGTTTGAAGTTGTGTAGCATCACTTTAGTCAAAGCAATTAAAGACATTTTTTATATCTTCACTCTCCCTACTTTAATTTACCAAACATTTATGGTGGGCATCAGACATATAACTGGATGGTTCCTACAACTTCAGCCCTTTTCAGGTGGCAACACACTACTATCTTTCCAGATGCTACAGTCATTTTATCATTGTTTAGGCTGATTTATATCAGTTCCTCTATATGCAAGCATCAGCAGGATGATATAGGAAGTTCTCTGTATACCAACATCAATTAATTCTTATAACAAGTTGTTTGATTACATGTTAAGATTACTTTTTTTCATTCGTTCAAATAAATTGGGACCAAAACAGACTTTATCTAACAGATTACAATTATTTTTTTGAGTACTTTATCAATTGGATAGTTTGTTGAGCAAGGAATGCACACCATTGACCCGATATTGTCTGAGTAAAATGGACATTGTAACAAATGGCAATAGACAGTGTCCACCTTATCACCCATCTTTGATAGTCATCAAAACAGAAATATTGCAAATTTTTCAGAACACATGACTCTGGTACGGAGGAGTGCTCTTTATCGAGATTGGTGCACACAAGTTATGTAACAAAACGGATGGAACTATATCGAGGATGTTGAACCTCAAACTATTAGACCACCGGTATACGACTGAAAATATAGACAAGTTATTTTCACCGTGTAACAATGAAAAAAATACACATAAAAAGAACCCCCAATGATTTTAGCTGAGTCTGTTAATTCATGCATGCAAAATTTCGGGATAACATTTCCGTACTCTTCGCTAAGTAGGTAAGAAGAAAATGGAATGTTAAATAACTTGATAAAATTCATGCACGAAAACAAATTAGCAAAAATAAAATCATTTTCTATGGATATGGATTTCTACATTTCCAATTAGGAAGCAACATTCACGCATTCTATCTTTCGATGCTCAAGAACTTCGTAAAAAGACAAAATAATCAAAATATTTTTGGTAACTTAATCAGAATTTCATGATGAGAAATTATCTAAAACAAACAAGCATTCCAAAATTCATTCAGCGTGATGATCAACTAATGTACTAGGAGTACATAGAATTATCACTTTTTGGGGTGCGGTACAAACTGTTGAGGCAAGTTTTTCATCCATTGATGACCCAAAATTTTAGAGACAATGAACCTTGCAGCTTTGAATAAAAGGTCACAGCTTGGAGCCTGAAACGTCTGCTCACTGCGTTTCTCATATTAGAAATAGGCAACTTTTTAGAGGCCGTCCGACCAGTCCGGGTGGGCCAGATGGACCGGTTACGGATTACCCGGTCAATCCGTGTTAGACCCAGCATCTCCAAAAATATTCTCTAATTTAGTACTTAAAAAATATTATAATATTTATTTTAAAGTAAACTCCAACAATACTATTTATTTTAGCTATCCACCTCATCAAACTATAGCTAAATTTTAAAAAATAATCACACACAAGAATACACACAAGCACACATATAATCACACACAAATATACAAAAAAACATAGACACAACACACACACATTGATGATATATAATTTTTATATTTAAAGGAAATATTCATCATTTATACTTATAAAAAAACTAGATAAATATTTGAGCTGAATCAAAAATTCAAATTTCTGTTTAGGAAAAATGAGCTTAATTTAAAAAATAAACAAAAAAAAAGGTTTAATACTTTTTTTCTGTTGCACGCACAAGCACACAATTCTTCTTTGCGTGCATCAGAAACCAGTTTACATTGCACAAAATCTTGTTTTCGTGGAACGAAATATGTTTTCGTTGATATTTATGTATTTTGTTGCATGAAATCTTATTTTTGAAGAACGAATCAAGTTACTGAAACAGAAATATCGAAGATGAATTTGGGATTACCGTTCAAAACGAAAGAAAAATTCCAAAAGATATAACGCCAAAATGAAAGAAACATTCCCAAGCATCATCTTTTTTGCCAAAATATAAATTACACAAATATTTGAATGCTAAACAAACACGACCGTTCTCAGTTGTGTTTTAAAAAAATTAAAATTACCTGAATTTCAAATTAATGTTCAAAAAAGACGCGAACGGTGATGTGTCTGGTGAGGAAGGAAGACTCGCTATTTCTAGCGAGTGAATCCAACGAAATTTAAAATAGCTAGCCAGGTGGTGAGGCTATTTGAGTTGATTTTTGGGAAAATTTTCGCTAAAATCGATAAATGGATGTGTTTAGCGAGCCTCTTGGAGATGCCCTTAGGCTCGGCCAACCTGCTATGTGGAAGTTTGTAAAATTTTTTATTTTACAAATAATACTAATTTTGGAAGAAAATTTAACATACATGGGTTTTAATATTAGTAAAAATAATAAAGAAAATAAATATAATAATTACAATTTACTCATACTTTATGTTATGTATTTGATGAATTATAAAAAAGAAAATATGTATTTTATTAATATGAAAATATGGTATTAGTTACCAAATATTTAAAGCTTAGGAAACATACAAACTAATTAAAATATTTGTATACCATGAACAACTGCTACACTATGAACGTTGAACAATCAGAAGATAACAATTATAATATCATTTTTCATAAATCTAATTTACTGTCAAATTCAAATTAGAATCCTTAATAAATAGATATCAAAAGTATTCATTTATTTATCATGTGCAACATATAAATGTGCATTCTCTTAGTTATATTATTTTTTATTACCATAACTCTGTATTTCATAGAAGAATCATCTCGGTCATGACATTCTCTATGACTATGACTTTGTGTTCTAGAAAGAAATTATCTTGGTCATGATATTTTTTATCATCATGACTTTGTATTTCAGAGAGAAATTATCTCAATTATAGTATTCTTTAATCATCATAATTTTGTTCTCTAGAAAGGATTCAAATAGTACCTAGGATCATAACCTCAACCTAAAGTTGTGACTCCCAACTTGAAGATCTATACAACTCAAAAGAACCCTGATGAAAAGGAAACATATATTTTTGAAAAAATATTGTAAGAATTAGAAATCGAGGCCAAGAACTTGCACACTAATGAGTGTGTGAGATCCAACCTCCAATCAGGAGTAAATTTAAGTCAAATACAAGCAATGATAGATTGTGAATATGACATGATACCTAGATCATTATGCTGACTATCATTGGAAACTATTAATTCAACGAGATGATATTTTTATTCTTTTTTGTGAAATCTTCTCCAATGCTAAGCTAATTAGGGATCTAGGATTAATTTGTGTGTGTGATAATTATGAATTTATAATATTTAATTGTGAAATTATTGTGTTTTGATTATTGATGGATGTGAATATTAATTAGAATAGACATTTAGGGTTCAATGCCAAATTATTTTATACATGTTGAATATGACAAAGTGACAAGTTAGGGACACTCAAAAGATTGGATTCAAAGGACACAACAATCCTTCTATTATTTTCTCGTAAGATTAACCTAAATATGAAAATTCTAAATTTATATTATTTTAATTGATGTGAGTATCACACTCTGTACTCACATATTATAAGGAAATAAAAATTATAGAAGAATTGATCTTATTATAGAATATGGGAACTATGACTATTTCATTAATCATATTATAGAAGAATTGATCTTCATATGATATAAGGATTATATAAAATATCTAACCTATGATTTTTACCATAGTATGGAAGTCATGTATTTGATATGGTAGATAATGATAGGTAAGTCACAAGATACACTATTCAGCCATTTACATACTAATATTTTGGGTAGCTTGGCATACAATTTTTTATCTAATAATACTTATTTAAGCCTAAAATAGATAGATTTTACTAAGTGACTATTTTGATGAAATATAATGAATAATATTGAAATCAGAGGTGTTTTTGGTGAAATTAATAAATTTTGTAGAGTGATAACTTTGAGAAAAGAAAAATAATGAAAAGTCATGAAATTTTCCATGTCATGACTTGGTCATACTTTTCATAAGTTAATTGAGTATTTGTATCATCCTTTCTTGGTCGTTACTATATGAATCAAGTCATGATAATCTTTGTAAGTCATGACTTTATTAACAAGTTATCACAATATTTGTACTATGTAGCACTATCTTCGTCCCTAAATATTTTCTTGGTGTTGCCACCACACTAACTCTAAAAGAAAATGATAGTCATAACCTTATTTTCATGTTCTGGTAGCCAAGTCCCTCACTAGTATAAGAAATTGTGATATTTTCTAGCATAATGACCAAAGCCAAAACACTAAGTAATTTTAATCATGGTAATATTTTCCACTACAACTTTGTATTCCATAAAATATTTACTCATATCATGATATTTCTATTGCCATGATTCTATGATCCCTAAAATAAATATCTAAATCATGACATTCTTGCTATCATGACTTTATATTACTTAGAGTAAATGCTTCGGTCAATATCATTCTTATCATTGTGATTTTGTATTCTAGAGATAAATTATCTCAATCATGGGTCATGATATTCTTACCACTAATACTTTGATCTAGAGAGGAAAAACCTTAGTGAGGCATTCATATGTTGCCTTGACTTTGTACTCTAGAGAGAAGTTACTTGAGTTGTAGCATTCATTTGTCACCATAACTTCTGTCCCCTATAGAAGATTTAATGAGATAAGAAAGTCAACACCTAAAGCTAGTGGATATTTAGCTTAAAAAATCACTTGGAACCTTGAAATATTAAAATAATACTTAGAAAAAAAAATGAAGAGAGGAGAAATTATATTTTGAGCCTATAACAAAAAATTCTGTGTGATATGGCTTCCAATGCCCAATTAAGGAAAAATCTAAGGCGAATGCAAATAAGAATTGATTGAGATTAGATTTTGAGATTTAGATTCTTACTATGTATGTCAATGGAAACTCTGAATTCCATAAGATATGACTCTAAATATCTTATATAAATTCTTTCCTAATATCATGCTAAATTGGGATCTATGATTAATTTGATTTACTTATATAATAATGATGTGAATGTATAATATTTATATTTATAATAATGTTGTGGCTTGAATGTTGATATATATGGATGCTATTGAGAATTAAAATTTAGGATTTCTACTATATCATAGGTTTATGCATGTTGATTATGATGGATGGTGATAAGTAAGTTATGGAACACACTCATGAGGTTTGATAAGAAGAAAATAACAACCCTTCTAATCTTAATGCGTGAAATAAATATATGTGAAAACTCAAGATTAAGGCAAGTTTAATTGTTGCAAGTATAATACTTATAAAAATGAATGTACAAACATAATTATAATTAATGCATTATGTATATTTTAGAAGAACTAACCTTCAAATAATATGGAATTATGTAGAATTTCTAACATAGAAGTTTCACCATAGTATAGGTCTCATGCGTCAGTCATGGAAGATGGTGATAAGTAAGTCATGAGATACACATTAGTTGATGTGTCTTATTTGGTGGTGATAGTCTTATAAGTTATTTCCTCTTATATAATTTCCATATGTGAGATATATAAAAAGTCACATGTTAATTAATGTGAGTATGATTCTTATAAAGCTAAAGGTACAAATATATGTATTACCATATTATTTTGTGTCTTAATGATATTAGAGGTTAACATATAGGAATACATACTCAAAGTAGTTACCAAGGATAGTTAATGTATTACCTAAAAGGAGTAGACATATAAATAACCCATAAAAAGAGCAATGTGTAGTTTCGATAATAAAATATCAAGGGCACAACTATGAAAAAATAAACCTCGATGGTGAAAGTTTTAAAATGGAACGTATTTTTTTATGCTAAGAGGGTACTAGGGCATTTTTATACTAATATGCTCTTCATTCGACAATCGAACACAATATACGCTAGAACGTGAACAAACCCTAAATCTAAGTATTTTTCAAAACCCAAGTATATCTACCCAAGTTGAATAGTAGCTACTTCACTATTAGTTAGTCAAACTAAATACATAATTTCTATGAGATCAATATATGAACTTATATCAAATTTTATTATTTGTACAACTCATATACTTGTAGAATTGTATTAGATGAATCAATCACTAAATAAGCTTTTAGGACTATATCATAAATAATAAGTTTTGATACAATAATAAAGTCATAATGAGGTTTTGATATTATTGTTGGGAATGATTTAGTTTAATTAATCAATTTGAGTTGACATAATTAAACTTAAAAAAAGGATAGTTTTATTTATAGTTATTTGAATTGTAATTATTACTTAGTATTTGTATTTTTTTCTATTTTTATTTTTTTATTATTTGTTTTGTAGTCACTATAGATCATACAAGCTAAAACTCTAGGACTAAGTTAACAAATCTAGTCCCAAAAATTGAGAGAATAGCAAGAAAATTTTTGAAATTGATTGCAAAGAGAGAATATAGAAAAAAATGATATAAACAAAAAACCACCAATGTGGTAAAGGAAAAGCTATCTTACAATTCAATCCTTATCATACTGGGAGACTATTAAAAATCAATTATGGTGAATTGTTATTATGTGATTTTGATGCAACTAATATAAGTGAACCACTTTGAGTTGAAGCCTAATTTGATATCAATGGTACAACAATAATAGTTTGATAGGTGATTTTCAGAAGATCTTAACAACCACGTTTCAACTTTTTGGAGATGTAAGACATGGTAAAGATAAACAAATTTAACATAGATATTATAAGGTTACGACTTTTCTCATTTTCTTTCAAAGACAAGGCTTAAAGCTGGTTTCAATGCTTATCTAAAGGATTGATTGAGAGTTAGGATAACTTATGAAAGTTGTCTCACCAAGTTCTTCCCACCCCAAATCACATTTTAATTAAGGGGAGAGATAATTCAATTTTGATAAGAGGAGAAAAGTATTCTCTATGATGCTTTGGATTGATTCAAAGAAATTTTTAGGTGCCCACAAAATTGATTTGAATCATGGTTCCATTCTTAAACCTTCAATAATATACTGAATTACATTATGATGTGCATGATTGATATGATGGCTTCAAGTGGTTCAATCATGAACAAGTCACCCTATGAAATACATTTCCTATTTGAAAAACTAAAAAAAAAATAACTATCAAACTTTGAATAACCAAATATATGGGATGAATTAAGACAAAATATTATAGTTAAATAGTTAGATAGTAATAGAAGAAAATAGAATGTGTTTTTCAACAAAATTGAAGCCCAAAATGACTAATGAACAAGTGTGGAAAAATTGATATTTTGAAATAATAAGAAATGATACAATTTAGCCTCGTGTATAAAGCGAAAGAAGCCAATATTTTATAAAATAAAATGTATGTATTTTGACTTAACAATAATGTCCCACACACTACCATATGAATATGAGAAATCATGACATGAGACAAACCCACAACATTGGAGAAATAAAAGCTTAAAAAAATTTATGACTTTTTCCAAAGCTACTTCTAAAGGCATCTAGAGAGCAATTCTTGATATAACGGTTTCATAATAAGTCACATCCTTATCAAAGGTAATCACAAGCAACTATCCCATGCCTTTTTTTTTAAATCTAGGCATCCACTGATAGGTATCCTAAAGGAAAGACTAAAAGATGACTTGAATTTGAAAAAGAATATGGAAAGATAAGTAAAAAAGATTATGCTAAGAAGTTTACCTAGACCACTAAATTTATTGAGTAAATTGGAGATCCAATAATGGTCTAGCTACAAATATTAAACATAGCATTGCTTTGGTAGAAACATAAATTTTTACTTTATGCATTATGTGATGTAATAGTTTTTTTTATGTATATATTCACACATGTACTTATACATGACATACACTAAGAAGGTTGTATCTAGTTTGGCTTCAATTTTGATCTCCTTCGTATATCACAATGAGAGAGAGAGAAGACATGACCAAACTAATCACTTGGATGAGTCTTATGATTAAATATTTAAGGGATATAAGGGTAGTCAATATCATATAGACATGATTGCAGCCTACATATCATAGGATTCCTAGGTCCACATCTAGGAAAGACATAGTAAAATACTACAAGTTAGAAAAATAAATAATAAGTAATGAATTTAGGGAATATAGTAGCGTGTTGTTCATGACGTCCGATATCTAGACTAGTCACGATGATGCATCTTATGATTATCTCATCCTACCCACTATGTAGATTCTAAACGGATACTAAATAAAAAGATATTAGGGTTTTTAGAGATTCTTCATCCTCATGATGGCTCTACCATATATGAGTACATGATGAGAATCTTTAGATAATATAATATTCAAAATAAAATATATAGTATCAAATCTAATAATGCATCTTACAATGGAATAACCATTAATATGTCTGTTAGGATCATTAGAGATGAACCATTAAAAAATATTTTTCATGTTAGTTGCATGTATCACATTATTAACCTGATAGTAAAAGTAGAAATTAAGGTTGTTTCCCTTACTTTAAAAAAATATGTAACTCGCTAAAATATCTTCGGATGCTTAGTATATAGTAGGAATCTAGTAGTACCTATTTGTATGTGGGTTTAAAGAAGAAATTCCAAATGGATATGAGACAATATTAGAATTACACATACTTGATGTTGAAGTCATGCATTGGATATGAACATGTATTTATCAGTTTATACTTCTACTACTTATATTGCACTTAGGTGCATATACAACATTAGAAGCATGTTTAGAAAGTTTATAGATGACTCGACATTTAGTGACATGGTTGTTAATATGGAAACAAAGTACTTAAAATACTGGTGCACAATTTCATCTCTTTAATATCTGGCTACCTGTATGGACCATAGAGTTAAGGTGGAAGAGGTAGAGAATATTTTGACATACATATCCTTGTGCATGAACTAGGAACACCAACGTAATGGTTCATTCACGAAAAGTTGACAGAGTTAGTTACATACCATGACAATAGGTATGATAGTAGTAGTAGTCAGACTCTAAGTACGGACATAGATATCTTATTCAGAGATGATGACTTCTCCATTCAGTTAATGAGGAAGAATAATGTGGTGGACTATCGAATAAGAGCGACTTGTCTTGGTACTTAGATACCAATTATTGCTCATTCCTATCATATAATGATAACAAGAACCTTAATAGTTTATAATGGTAAAAATTATATGAGTCTACCTATCCCATAATGTTTAAGATGACATTGAATCTACTGACTCTTCTAGTATCAAGTATAGCATATGAGTCTACTTTTTTTATTACAATCAATGTGATTTTAGATAGGAGACCAAGAACTTTGGCCAGATGTCATTGAGGAACTAGCATATATGAAAGATTGGAAGAATTTGAGGTTGGGCATCTAGGATCGAGATAGTGCTGGAATAAGAGCAGATGAGTTACTAGTAGATGATGACTTGTGTGACTTTGAGGAGGTTGAGCTCACCGCTAGTGATACCATCATATGCTTATGACATGATAATCAGTTATATATGTATACCGATTAGTATTGAGATTAAGGCATTAAGCTTGCATTATTATTTATTACAATTGAGAATTATAATTTTTATTTTATGTTATTTTGTGAGTTGTGACTTTGTGTTAATTTATTTATTCTTGGATTGAATGATGAATGATGGGTCATGGATATATATTTTTTGCTATTTTAGATTATTTATTATATTTTGTCATTTATATTAATTAATTTATTTTTTTGCAATTTATCATTATGTTTTATGTCGCAATTAATCCATATTTTGAATTTAAAATATGAAATTTGGAAAAAAAATTAAATAATTAATCCACAATTCCTCAACCAACAACCGGTGGTCGGTGGGGGAATATCCGGGCTATGCTAGGCTAAGACCTAAGTCTAGATAAGGTCGTGGTAGGCTAGAATAACTAGGCCCGAACCAGCCAGACTTAGCATTGCCTAACATGTCCTGACTCAAATTTAACGAATGTCTAATCTTGGGCTGGTTGTGCCATGTCGAGCTAGCCAATTTGGCATGGGATGACTATCGTACTATGTCGTGCATGACATGGCATCGTGGCCCAATTGGGCCACCAAGAACTAGGTCATGTCGAGACTACATGACCCATCTGACACCTCTACTTGAGGGTGAATTTTATAAAAAACTAATTCACTATTCCCTTATTACTTTGTTATTTTTAGCTGAATAGTCCATATAAATGAATAGGTCAATACAATATATGTGATGATGTTCCATTAATAATATCAAGCTTTAAAAAGGAAATAGAAGGAAATAAAAAAGATAAGAAGCTGATACTTGAAGGACCAGCTCAAATTTGGGAAGAAGACTCGTTCTTCACCACCATTGACATGCAAGAGATAGAAAGAATATGAGGAATATGAGAAAGTGAGTTGACCTACTTTGAACATTCCTTAGTTATACATGATCGCATGTTTACAAATATTTTACATATTATGGAAAATGTGTAGTAGAGTATAGAGTGAATTAAATAAGAGATGAAATGAAAACTCCATTCTCTAAACATGAGAGTAGAATAACAAATTGGAAAACACGATGTGATATTGAAAAAGTATTTCCATAAAAAAATAGCTTTTATACAATGCAAGAAAAGTTTGAAGGCCAGAACTATAAACTATTGGAAGAAGGAATAAGATGCATGAATATTAGTTTGAAGGAGAATACTAAATCATTTGGAATATTATATGAAGTTTTCATGGTTGATTTTAAAAGAGCAATTTAGGAAAGAAATAGAGTGAATGAGAATAGAATAACATATCAGGATTGCTAGTGGAAATACAAAATAGGAAAGTATAATACAAATCAAAAAGACTTGTATTTTGTGATGAGATGTTTTGAAGGTGTACTAAATTCAATTAGGTGAAAACAAGAACCTTTTATGATATTTTGATAAAAATATTGGATGACTTATCTATATAGCAGAGAGATTCAGAATCATCCACTTCCCTACCATGAACCATTATTTAAGCACTTGATGCTAGATTTCACTTTTAAGAAGTATAATTCTAAAAAGAAATCATATTGGCCACCTCTATCTCAGCCTTGATTTGAATTTTTATTGTTTATTCCCATATTATTATAATGTACCCTTTGTGTGGAACTAATTTAATATGTCTAATATTACTATTTCTTTTGGAGAGGAGAGTAATTCCTTAAGGATAAGTAATTATTTTAATGTGTAAGTTTATTTAGAATTCTAACTATCGAATATTCATAGGTATTTTAGTTTTATATGATATTGTATAGCCATGGAATGGAGAAATTATGGATTAATTACATGACTTTGGAGTTTTAGTGAGTTTTGGTGAATAGTCATGAAATGAATAATATTTTGAAGGTATTTAGTAAAAGTGGTAAAATAATGAGTCTTATGTAGTTATAATATTTAATCTTTGGCCAGAATTCTATCTAATTAGTTATAAGAATTCTTGTATGTAATGACTCTACTAACTTATTAGTATAATTCTTCCATTATATGACATATTCTTAGTAGCTATAATAATACAATTGAGTCATAACCATACATATCTAATGAAATTTAAATAGCATCAATATTAATTATATCTCATAGCAACCAAGTATCCTACTGGTGCTCAAGGTCATAGCCTGCTCCAAGTACCATAGCTTTAACTTAATATTGTTATATAGTCTCATATCAGAGCTACCACCTTTTTATAAAAATCTGACCTTTGAGCTATAGAAAGTTATAAAGCCAAAACTACTCAGGAAAAAATTGTAGTTATTATTCAGAGTTGTGACTTTTTGGATATTAAAAGATATACATTAGATTACTCATGTGTAGTCATTTTTCAAGGTCATGACTCTTATCCTCAAAGAAAGGTAAAGTCATGATTTTTACATTCAAGCTAATGCTAGTGCCATGATATTCTTATAGTGCAATGATAATATGATATATGAGAAAAGAGAAGACTAGTAATATGGGCACTCATAATGATATGGACACTTGAAGACATATGAAGGGTAAATTTTGTGGCACGACTATATATTTTCTAGCATCATGGTCACATGATACACAATAATTTCTTAATGTCACAACTATATCATAAATCACAACCATATAGAAATATTAGAAACTTTTTACCATCCATGACTATTTTTTATGTCAAGGCCCTTTATTAAAAATAAGAAGGCAAAAGCATGAAGCTGTGGCAACTTCATAGTGTTATGACTTCAAGTTATTGAGACATTTAGTCCAAGTCATAGTCATTGCTAGTGTTGTAACTTTGTATTACAAGGACATTCACCCCAAGTCATGGTTAGTGCTAGTACTATAACTTTATATTATATAAAAAGATAATAATGCAATCTAAAGTCATAGTCACTTCCTAGAGTTGAGATCTCAAAATTAAGAGATGAAGATCAAAGTTGTGACTTTTTAAAAAATCACAACTTCCTACTTGGAGTAATGAAAAATTACTTGGGTATAAAAGAAAAATCTAGAGAAATTCAAGGTATCTCTTTCATTATTCTCACTTTCTATCCACACAATAATCAAAACCACTACAAGTACCAAACCCTAATGATAAATTCACTCTTATAAGAGTTCCACAAGCAAGACAAAGATGCGAGACTTATTGTAATCCCTAGAGTTGGGGCATGGCTCTAAAATCTCTATTTTTAGGATAGATTCAAAAATTTGTACAAAAAAAGCATAAATCTATAGTTTATATAATTTGAATAAATGTGATATGACATGGTTTTTATTTAAGAATGAATATTAATTTATTTATTTTATTGTATGGATATCGATAGATAGTGGTTAAATAGAATTTGAACTAGGGTTTTGATTATCAGTAGGTTTGTGTGAGATTATCATGATAGATAGTAACAAGTAAACTATGAGGTTCACTCATTCATATTATAGGAAGGAAGTAATATCTTTTCTGATTGTATATGTTTGTGTGAGATTATCATGATGGATAGTAACAAGTAAATTATGAGGCTCACTCATTCATATTATAGGAAGGAAGTGATATCTTTTCTGATTGTGATATATGAGATAAACTCATATATTAAAACCTAAAATTTGGATATATTAATTATCATGAGTATGGTGCTTACAAAACTAAAAGTTTAAATACTTTTATTTTCTAATATATTATACATGTATTTAAAGAACTAGTTTTCAATTAGGATGAACATTATATATAATATTCTCCAAAGGAGGTCACATTTAACGTGAGAGTCGCATTATCACCAAGAAGAATGATGACAAAAAAATTCTCAGGTCATGCATGAGTGTGTGGTGATTATCAAGATAGTGATGATCCTTGCAAGTTGCTTTTACTCATATAGTTCCCACTAGTGAACTTTGAGAAAAGCTTATGTTAATTATGCGAGTATGGTATTTATTAAGCCAAAAAATGTAAATGCTTATAAATAATATCAATCTTTAGTCTTTATGATACTTGAAGCTGGAGAATAAAAGTGTGTATACAAAGTAACTACCAAGGGTAGTTTATGAAATTACATAAAAGATATATGATTATGAATGACTCTCAAGCTAAGAGGAACTATTATCTTGGTTGTAATGTATCAAGAGGATAGCTATGAGGGAAAGACCATTGGAAATGACATAATGGTGACAACTAACTTATATGCTATTAGGGAAAGAAGTCATTGGACAATATCTTAACCTTCATTTTGTGTCCAACTTAATATAAGTTGAGAAACTTAAACGTCAACAAATAAATTAAATGAATAAACAAATTTACTTAAGATTATATAAAAATATGAATATTAATTTGACTAAAAACAAGTTATTTCATAATTGAACAACTAAACTACAAATATAATCCATGTGAGATCAATATTTAGACAAAAATCTACTTTACTATTTATATGACTCATGTACTTGTGGATCTCTATTGATGAGATATAAAATTTTAGGATATTATCTAACCGATAAAATTAAATAGCATATTAACATCACAAGAACATGCATGACAAGAGATATTATATACTTGGAATTTGGGTGTGCTTTGATAGTGAGTTTATAAATTAAGTATTTTGATTGTAAGGGCCTATGAATGAAATGACATTCAAATCTCTAAAGATATAATTGAACAATGAGGCAATCACCAAGATGTTGATAAATAGAAGAGAAAATTGTAGAGTTTCATCAAAAATTGCATATGGTCTATGGATACTTAGTATGAAAAAAACTCACAATGGAGAGCAATAATTGGTTATATTATTTATTCTATATTTTGTTGTTGTTCTTCGTCTCTGCACCAACATGCAAGATAGAATGATCTTGCTCTTTGCGCTAGTGAAAAGATATTAGATCCATGTTGGAAAGATGTTAAAGAAGTCCCTTAACATTGATAGGTGTGAAGAGAGGATTTAAAGAAAAAAGAAGACAAATATAGTTCTTGAAGGAGAAGAATCAACTAATACTAGGTAAAAAGTGTCACCCTTCCTCAAAACCAACATAGATGAAATGGAAAGAAATGGAAAGAAATGGACACAACTTTAATGAAAAATTTTCTCTCCAATTTGATTTTTTTTGAGTAGACAAGTAGGTAGCTTAGAAGAGATCCTCAACCTTTTGAAAATATGAAGTTGGAGGCTAACTATAAGGGGATATGCTTGAAGGCAAAGCTAAAGCTTATGTATAGTTCCTTACTAGTAGAATTTGAGAGAAGAGTCAATAAGTAGGAAGAGTACATAAGGAATTAGGAAGAGGAAGATAAAATTAAAACATTATATGAGCCTAACTATATATATATATATATATATATATATATATATATATATATATATATATATATATATATGTCTATCTGTATATTTATTTATTTATCTAGCTATCTATCAATCTATTTATTTATCTATCTATTTATCTGTTTGTCTGTCTGTCTGTATATCTGTCTGTTATCTATCTGTTTGTCTATCTATCTGTCTGTCTACATACCTACCTGTTTATCTATCTTCCTACTTATCAATCAATCAATCTGTTTATATATTTATTAATCTATCTATCTATCAATTTATATATCTATCTGACTATCTATCTATCTATCTATCAATCTATCTATCTATTTGTATATCTATCTATCTATCTATATCTATATTTTTCTATCTATTTATCTATCTGTGTATCTATTAATCTATTTATCTATCTATCTGTGTATCTGTCAATCTATCTATCTATCAACTTATCTATCTATCAATCTGTCAAATTGTTAATTTATCAATCTGTCAATATGTCAATATATCAATCTGTCAATCTAGAAAACTATCTATCTATTTGTCTTTATGTCTATCTATCTATCTATTTGTTTATCTATCTATCTATCTATATATCTATTTGTCTATCTATATATCTATCTATATGTCTATCTATCTATCTATCTACCTATTAGTCTATCTATCTATCTGTATATCTATCTATCTATATCTATATATTTTCTATCTATTTATCTATCTGTGTATCTATTAATCTATTTATCTATCTATCTGTGTATCTATCAATCTATCTATCTATCTATCAACTTATCTATCTATCTATCAACTTATCTATCTATCAATCTGTCAAATTGTTAATTTATCAATCTGTTAATATGTCAATATATCAATCTGTCAATCTAGAAAACTATCTATCTATTTGTCTTTATGTCTATCTATCTATTTGTTTATCTATCTATCTATCTATCTATCTATATATCTATTTGTCTATCTATATATCTATCTATATGTCTATCTATCTATCTACCTATTAGTCTATCTATCTATCTATCTATCTATCTATCTATCTGTCTATCTATTTGTCTATCTATATAGGCTGAGTGAGAAGGAATGATAATTTTGTTTGTCTAAGAAAAATTCTAAGATTTTGTGATGAAGATCTTGGAAGAGGCAATGAAACAAGTAAAGACTAGAGTGTTGCAAAGTGCTGAGGTATTGGGAAACTCTGAATTTAGTACAAGTTAGTGGAAAAAGATGGTAAAGGGCTGAGATCAAGAAATTGAATCTAACATGCATTATAGAAAGAAATAGTAAATTAGAGATTTGATAAAGTATAATGAGAATCAAAAACATACTTACTTTGCATGAGGCTCTTTTGAAGATTCATCCACTCCATTGAAAGGTGAAGATATGTGGTATGTAGTGTCATTGTAAAGATAATAAAATGATAAATAAGTAACAATGGTGATTTGGAGTGACCTTCCATGTTCAAGCCTCATTTTGAGTCCTCTATAGTGAAATTCCCATTGAAGGATATCAATCCTTATGATCCATTATACCATCTACCTTCTCCACATTGATATATTGTGTATTTTTTTCTCTGTGATATTATATTATTTTCTTCTTACTATTATTGATGATGAGTTTTGAGTATAAAAGAGAGACTCATTACTCAAGGAAAAGCAACACTTTTAGTATGTTAAGTTTGTTCTATACCCCACATACTAAATATTTTGGGTTGTTGGCTTGAAATTTATGATGTTTGGAATTTATTTAAGTTTCAAATTTATAGATTTCACAAAATAATAATTTTGATAGAATTTGATGTAAAATTAGAGGTATTTTGGGTTAAATTGGTGAACTTGATGGAGTGATGACTTAGATGGGAGAAAATTAAAAAAAGCATGACATTTTTCATATCATGACTTAGTCAAACTTTCTAGAAGCTTATTGAATGCTCATGGCATGTTTTCTTAGTTATGACTCTACAAATCACACCATGGTAATCTTTGTATGTCTCGAATCTAACACTAAGTTGTCATAGTATTTTTATCATGCAACACTATCTTTATAGTTGTGATATTTTTTTGGAGTCATGACTACCCTATCTCTAAAATACAATAATGGCTATGATCTTATTTTTACAACAAGATAGTGAAGTACCTCACTAATAAAAGAAGTTATATCAATTTCCAATTTCATTGCTTAATTGATATAGTGCCAAAATACAAAGTAATTTTTAGTCATGATAATATTTTCCACCATGATTTTTTATTTGAGAGAATATTTACTCTAGTCATTTCTTTTTCACCACCATAATTTTGTAATCTAAAAAGTAAATCTCCAAGTCATAATATTCTTTTGCTATAAATTTGTATTACTGAGAGTAAATATCTCATTCACAACCATTCTTGCCATTGTAACTTTATATTCCAGTGAGAAAATGTCTCCATCATGACATTATTGTCACTGCAACTTCATGATCTAGAGTGGAAAACCCTCAATCATAGAATTTCCTACAACTATGATTTTTTTTCCATAAAGGAATTACTTGAGTTAGGGCATTCCTTTATAGCCACAACTTTTATACTTTAGAGAAATTCAATGAGATAAGAAAGTCATACTCTCAAGGAAGGCAGTGTCATAACTTCTAGCTTTAAGAATCAAATAGAACTTAAAAGTATAAAAGAAATACTTAGAGAAAATAGAAAAGGGTGAGTGGAAAATTGAATTTTAAATCAGAAGCATATAAAACTCTAGGTGGCATAACTTCTAACCCTCAATTAAGGGAAAATGTGATGCAAACACAAGAAAATATTAGTTTAGATTAGGTTTTAACACTTAGATCCTCAATAGGGCTATAAATGGGAACACTCAATTCCAAGAAATGCTATTCCAACTTATATCCTACAAATTTTTCTCCAATGTTAGGCTCAATTAGGATATAAGATTGGTTGGATATACTCATATTATGATGATGTTAATATATACTATTTGTATTTGTGGTAATATTGTGATTTGAATGTTAATTGATGTGAATGTTATATATAACCAAAATTTAGGATTTCTACTATATTGGTCATGATAGATGATAATAAATAAGTTTTAGGGATAGATTCTGAGATATGATAAGTAGGAAGTGATAACCATTCTAATCTTAATATGTGAGATAAACTTGTGTGTAAAAACACAACATTGAAGTAAATTTAATTGTTGAGAGTATGGTACTTACAAAGCCATTGCCACAAATATAATTATAATCAATTCATTGTACATATTATAGAAGAACTGACCTTCAAATAATATGAGAGTTATTTAGAACATCAAACCTAGAGGTTTTACTAGTGTAAGAATTTTATATTGGTCATGGTGGATAGTGATAAAAGCCTTATGAGTCATTTCCTCTTAAATTCATGTAGAGTTAAATTCATGGGTGAAATTCATGTAGAGTTATATGTTAATCGAAGTGAGTATGATACTTAAAAAGTTGAAAATACAAACACATTTATTAACACACTATTTTGCATCTTGATAACATTAAATGTCAAAAAAATAGAATGGATACTTAAAATAGTGATCAAGCACATTTGACATAATACGTAAAAAGAGTAGTTGTGTGAATGACCAATGAATGGATCAAAATATGGTTTTGTTAGTAAAATATTAAGGACATAGCTATGAAGAGATCATCTTTGGTAGTGATAGTCCAAAAATGATAGTCACCTTATATGTGAATGGAGCACTATGGTATTTATATATCAACCTATCTTTTATTTGACAATTGAACATATTATCATTCAAATTTAAATAAATTTCTTCATTCACAATTGAGTCAATCATAGAATCTAAATATCTATATAAAACCCAAATCTATCTACTCAATATGAATAGTAATTAGTTAACTATTAGTTTACTTTGGGCTTGATATCTAGATTTAAGTCTAACTTTACAACTTCCATGAATCACATACTTGTGAAACTCTATTGGATAAATCATTTACCTCATAAGCTTTTGGAATCACATCACAAATAAAAAGTTTTGGTACTTTAATAAAGTTGCAACACACAAGCAAGGAATGGTGCTTTGAAAGGTTGTGATAGATATGTAATCATTTGTTCTTATATGATTTTCATAGGTAAAATTATTAGTAAGATACATGTTAATTTAATCTAAGTATAGTGCTTATGAAGCCAAAAGCTTAATTATAATCAATATCATATCATTTTGCATCTTTTATGACTATTGAGATCAGAAAAATAAAATTACATACTTGAAATAATTATTAATGATAATTGATATATTTCAAAAAAAGAGTAGAAGTATGAATGACTCGAGAACAAAATAAGAATGATTTTGATTCTAAAACATTAAAGTCATAATTACAAGGGGACTATCTTTAAGAGTGATAGTACAATGTTGTTAACCACCTTGTATGTCAGAGAGAAAATGTGAGAATCTTCATCATCCTACCCTTTATCCAACAATCAAGGAGAAAAGTATATTAATAGTAAAAAAACTAATCATACATAATAGTAAAGAACTCACAATTAGACCACATCAGACCCACTCACTTTTTTTTAATAAGTAATTTTTTATAAAAAAAATTAACCTCACTTTTTACACATGGCAGAATTTTTTTAAATTACCACCATGTGTTTAGCTGACGATGTTCACACAACACATGGTGTTGCCCCCCCCCCCCCCCCCCCCCCCCCCCCCCCCCCCCCCCGAGCCGAGTGCCCGAGTCGAACCTGAGCTCTTGTCGGGCCTCGCCCGAACCTTCAGTAATTGACTCCCAATGATTCAAAAAAAATTAAAATGAGATGTATCCTATTGTAGGATGCACCCCCAATGGTTAGGACACAAAATTTCCTTCACCTTACACACCTCTCTTTCTCTATCCTATCCCTATTTTTTCTCTCTCTCTCTCTCCCTCCTTGAAGTTAAAATTTCCTATCACCTCTCTGTCTTAGGACTCAGGAATGGGCTGTGAACATTATGACCATGTGTCGCTAGTTTATACTGCTACAACTTGCATTGCACTTAGGTACATATGCAACATTAGTAACATATTAAAGAATTTTATATATGACTCAACATCTACTAACATGATTGTTAAGATGGAAATCAAGTACTTAAAGTATTTTTCGCTGTTTCATCTCTATATTTTTTGGCGATCTAGATGGACTCTATGGTTAAGATGAAAGAGGAGAGAATATTTTAGATTATGTATCCTCGTGCATGAACTAGGAACACAAACGCTAAAAGTTTATTCACGAGAAGTTAACTGAGTTTTTTTACATAATATGACAATAGGTATGGTACAAGAGGAAGAAGAAGAAGAAGAAGAAAATGAAATGTAAGAAGAATATGAAGAAAAATAAGAGGAATAAGAAAAAATGATGAAGAATTAGAAAATGAAGAAGAAGAGAAAGAAGAATAACAAGAATAAAAATAAGAGGAAGAAGTGGAAAAATAAGAAGTAGAATAAAGCAAAGACTAAAAAAATAAGAGGAAGAAGAAGAAGAGAAAGAAGAAGAAGAAAATGAGGAAAAAGAAAAAAAGGACAAAGTAGAGAAAGATGAAATAGTAAAAGAAGACAATGAATAACTAAAAATAGAAGAAGAAGAAGAAAAAGAAGGAAATAATAAAAAAGAAGTTCAATAAGAATAAGAAGAGGAAGAAAAAGTAAAAGAAGAAAAAAGGAAGAGAAAGAAGATGATGCTGATGATTAATAAGAATAAGAAGAATGAAAAAATGATGAATAAGAAGAAGAAGAAGAAAAATGGAGAATAAGAGGACAAAGAAGAAGAGGGAGAAAAAAGATGAAGATGAAGAAGAAGTTGAGGAAGAAGAGGAAAAGTAAGAAAAAGAAAAGGAAGAATAAGACAAAGAAAAAGAAGATATAGAAGAAGAAGAAAAGGAAGAAGAATAAAAGTAAGAAGAAGAATAAAAAAAGAATAAGGAGAAGAAGATGATGATGATGATAAACAAGAAGTAAAACAAGAAAAAGAAGAATAAAAAAAGAAGAAGAAGGGCAAGAAGAATAAGAAGAAGAGGAAGAAAAACAAGAGAAAGAAGAAGAAGAGGATGAAAAAGAAGAGGAATAAGAAGAGGGAGAAGAAGAAAAGGGAGAAGAAGAATTGGATGAATTATAAGAAGAGGAAGAAAAAAATAGCATGAAGAATTAGAGGAAGAAGAAGGGTTAGAAAAATTAGAGGAAGAAGAAGATGAAGAAAATGAAGAGAGTAAAAATGAGGAAGAATAATATGAGAAGAAGAAGAAGAGGAAAAATAAAGGAAGAAGGATAAGAGAAAAAGAAGAAAAAGAAAAAGAAGAGAAAGAAAAATAAAAGAAAGATGAAGCATAGGAGGAAAAAGAAGAAGAGAAGAAAAAAATGTTGAAGAAAAGGAAAAAAAAGAAAAGGAAGAAGGGGAAATAAAGTAAGAAGAAAAAGGTGAAGAAGAAGAAAATTAAAAAAAAAGAAAAGAAAAAAAAGAGGAAGAAGAATAATAGGAAGAAGAAGTTAACGAAGAAAAAGAAGAAGAATATGATGAAAAAAAGTTGAAGAGGAGAGAAGAATAAGAAAAAGAAGAAGAAGAAGAAGAAAAGGAGGAAGAAGAAGAAGAGTAAGAGAAAGAAGAGAAAGAAGAGAAAGAAGAAGATGAAGAATAATAATAATAACAAGAAGAAGGAGAAGAGGAAAATAAGAAGACAA